>CAUYPK010040542.1:0-28917 GCA_963574355.1 Loris lydekkerianus | reverse complement strand
AGAAGGGACGTATTAGTGGGCATTCCCACCAGCAGTGTAGAAGTGTGCCCTTTCCTCCACATCCACGCCAACATTTCTGGTTTGGGGATTTTGTTATGTGGGCTACTCTTACTGGGGTTAGATGATATCTCAAAGTAGTTTTCATTTGCATTTCTCTGATGATTAAGGATGATGAGCTTTTTTTCATGTGTTTGTAGATTTTGCGCCTGTCTTCTTGAGAGAAGTTTCTCTTTCTTTCTTTATGGGATGTATAAATAGGACTGACATTATTCCCCATAACCTCTAAAAATTTCTCTCTCATTCAAGTCACGTCCTATACAAAGGGTGCCAAAAAATGGCACATGTTAAGAAAGGAAAAAAAAAAAACTGTATTAAAACTGCAATAATGTATACTGATAACAAAAGATGAATAGAAATTACATTTGAGCACCTTTTGTAATTGTTGAAGTCAAACGTGACATGCGTATTACAATTTTAATACAGTTTTTTTCTTTCTTCAAATATGTATACATATTTTTGGCACCTTTTGTATTTTGGTTCTGGAAATGAGAAAAAAAATAAAAAGATAAGGAAAGGAAGGATTATCAGAGAATGGGAAAAGAGAATGAGCAAAAAGAATTCTAAAGTGGGTCATTCCCAGTACTATGTCAGACATTAACACTACTTTAGTATAAGGATCCTGGACTTTTAAAATCCCCATTCACTACATTGAATTGAAAAATACTGTTAGAAGCTGGTCTGTACTTTCAATATAAGACCATGTGGAAGTCAATATTTCATTTCATGACGACATTTAAAACAGAAATACTATATGTACTGGCATCTGAATATCCCCAGAAAAAGTAGATTGGGGCTTTAGTTTTTAAGAACAAATATATTTTTTGAGGATTTAGTAAAAGTTTCTCTATTAGAGTTCACAGACGATAACCAAGACCTTAAATAATGTGTTCATTTATTGATTTCATATGGGTAATAACAGAAGTGTGAATACTGGAAATCTTGAGCTAACACATCCTGTGCAATCTCTTCTTATAATCACATGTACGTGAGATAAAAAAATATGAGGAGCATAAAATAAAAATAAATGATGTATTTGTTATGCAATGACTAAAATTCAAGGTGGCATCCATCTTATCAAAAGGGATATTCTCAAAATCACAGCTATAATACTCAAAAAATAATTTTTCCAAACGCATTTTATCTCCTAAGTGCTGGAGAAACGACACTGCCATTTTGCATCTCTGAGGTTCTTCCCCCTCCCTCCCCTGGCTTCCCAAACTTCCCACTCATCTTCAGAATGACATACTTTTCTGACTCGGTTATGATTTTGGAAACCATTTGTATTAATATCTCCTTAAAGCACCTCTTTATTATTTATGTTCTGGCATCTCATGTGCACATTGTCAGTATTACTCACCTTATTTATGTATTTGAGGAGTGGCCTCTTTTCATTTCCTTATTTCTAATAGTGGACTCTTTGGTATTTGGGAGAAGCTACTTTCCAGCTCCTGATAGTATCTAACATATCAAGGAATACTAATTAGTTTTAGCCTTTCTAGGTTCTCTTCATTCCATCACTTGTTCCATTTCAGACGAATTGCTTCTCAGTTTGTAAATCTGTGATAAATAAACAGGCTGAGCATGCTCAATTTAGGGAAATGATTTGCTGTCACTTGTGTTTTAAAGTAGTGAAACGATTTACACTTCCCATCTTCATTACTATTTGTTCTTCCAACTTGTACAGAAGTTGTAAGACAAAGAGAAGTCATATTTATTGGTTTCCTAGAAAACCCCAAACATTTGCACTATGAGATTAGAAAATAATTCTTTAATTTGGTGATACAGGAAGAAGTTGAACTAAATTTTAGGTCCACATTTCCTATAAATTCAAAATATAAGCTTGGGAAACACTTCATTTCTCAAGGAATCGATTAATCTTTCCTTTGTGACATGACGTAGATTAGTGTTTGTGGTTTCTAAGAAGCAGTTAGCTCATGAATGATTTGTGGTTTCTCACAGACTGATCAATTTAAGTAAGTGAGGGACAGAGGCATGTCAGCAGCCTTCTCAGTATACTTGGGATCTATTTTTTTCCAGAATGAGTTAAATGGCCATCCCATAGATTTTTCCATAGATGTATTTGACTTGCTGTCTTCCACGCCTTACGTACTGTGAATACCCTTTAAACTTCGTGTGTTCTTCTTGTGTTGGCTCTCTTTGCACATTTTAAACTTTGATCTTCCAAAAATATCTGTTCCCTTTGGTGCATTCTTGACTATGTCATCAACAGGAAATGCCCAGCTTCTGAAATCTGATCATTACTTCCCCCAATCACAGCACAGTGCTGCAAATCTTCCACATGGAAACCATCATGCCTCCCTTCACGAGGTCATTTTCTTGACCTTGTTGAGAACCACAGACTTTCCTAATCAAAACTTTTTATAGTATCATCCTCTGCATATCTTTGCTACCCTCTTTATCTAGCTTAGGTGCCATGATCCACCATAAGAGTCATGTCACTGTAAATATTCATAAGTCCAGGGGGAAAAATCTACTGATAAATTCCAACTCTGGTTATACACCTAAAGCCTGGACTCACTTTACATTCAGCACGGGAGATTTAATGTAGTAATGTAACTTTGCTTGGAGATGTCATTTTAGTTCTTTAGGATATTTGATTCCCTGTAATTTTAAACTGTTCATTCACATTTTCACTCATTCTTTCAACTACTTAAACCTCTTCCTTTTGCCGTCTACTCTCAGCTAATGCAGCAATTGTCTCATCTTCAACTGTTTCCTGGATTTCATCTCCACCCCTTTCTAGATGGTTTCCCTCTTTTTTCAAGTGAATAAGCTGGAACAACATATTATGTCTTGATCCCCATCCCTTCTGGATTTTTCAAGAACTTGTCTTTTTTCCAGTTATTCCTTTTCTCTTATGCATCTTGAACACATATCCCCGTACCCATCAGCCTGTAGACATGCCTCAAGGCTTCCACTTAGAAACAACAGTTAAAACCACAGTAACAATCCTGGCACCCAGCATCTTCTTCCAGCTATAATCCACTTCATGGCTCTCTTCACAGTAAAAACTTTGTAAAAATTATCTCTGGCTGTTGCTTCCCCTTCCTCCCTAGTGTATTTAGTCAAATACAAATTCTTTCAGGTTTCTGTCCTGAATATGTATCCAAACTATTAGATTTTCTTCCAAGCTATGATTAACTCTCACATCAAATATAAGAAGAGCCTCTGACAATTTTTCTCACATCCCTATTGATGATTTTTGATTATCTAAAAGAGAGCAGGAATAATTTTCTTTGAAATAAAAGCATGTTCATGCCACTCTCTAATTCAGTCTCTTTTACAGTCTTTAGATTACATTAAGAATAAAATCTAGTAGTTTTATATGTAATTATTAAAAGCAGTATCATTAATATGCTAATAACCTGCCTACCATTTTTTGCCTCATCTCATGCTGTTCTTGTCTTCACTCTCCACTTCACATCCACTACAGCTCTTTCATCTGTTGCTAAGACCTACTGAAATCCATTAGGGTTCAAGGCTTTCACACAGGCTCTGACTTCCACTTTCAAAGATTTGTTCCTTGCCTACATTTATTCATGCTTCTTATATTGCCACTAATTCACTTCCACAAGAAAGTCTTCTGTGAAAACACAAACTTAGGTTTCTTATACATCATCTTGTATTTTCTTTTAAAAGAATATATAAGAATTACTGATTTATTTGTTGATTATGTATAAATTTATATCTTATTTGTCAGACTGTAAGTTTTGTATGAGAAAAAGTAACCCTGTAAGTATGAATGCCTATATCTTCATCTCCTTGGACTGTTTGTCCTCAATAGTTGTTTATTGAATGAATAAATAGGTGAATACATATAAGGACAAAAGAGGAAGATTATTTCACTAATTTCACTAATGGGGTACCTCTCATATGCCTGGCACATTGCTTGTCATATTTTACTAGGTGAAGAAACTAAGATTCAGCACCCTTGATAAACTTAAGGTTATATGAATAGTCACAGAAGTAGAAGGATTTGAACTCAGTTCTGGCTGCAAAGGTAACCTCCATGGCTGATGGAGTCCCAAGTCCTCCCAGAACCCGTTTAGTTGAACTGTCTCCCATTATGGATCTTCAAGAGGCATCTTCTGCAATAACTATGAATTTCTGCTTTCTATGATCCCTTGTAAAATTGCTTTGGTTCTCAGTCTCTAGTGTCTGGAGAAATCAGTCTATTCCCAGATATCTCAGCTCATTTCCCACTGCTGTGTCCATAGGTTTTAAAGACTTGATAAATGTCAGTTTACTTTTTTCCCTCAAACAAAATGCTCATTGTATGTATCATTGTTATGGTAAGGCTGTTTTATTTTATTCAGATAGCAAAGTCTCCAAAATGCAAGATAACATGAGATCAATCCTGGCTCTTTCTCTGGTCAGTCCATGTCATTGCTTGCCCCATCTGACCTCATGAGAGGGCAAGAGTTAACATCACAAGAGACCAGAGTAGAAAATGGCACGATGATAATTAAGAGTCAGCAGAAAGAGCTTGCTATCCTGCTGCTGCTGCTGCTGCTGCAGGGCCTTCAGGAATATTACCACCGTGACTACATACACATTTATGTACCCTTATAAATACATCACGTGTAAATGTTTCTCTGGAAGACTGGGAGGGCTGAATCAATGTATGGCCATTATTCCCCCTGTCAGAAGCAATAGAATTTTTATTGGCATAATTTGCATTACTCAGCACTGACTACGGTATCTTTGATCAAACTAATTAGAAATAGTTACACTTTGCACTGAGATATATCAAATTTATTAGAAAAAATTATGTATGTGCACACATAGAAAATAAATAGGATATTAAATATGAAAATATGACATTTATGCCAGTGGTTGGAGTGAGGAGGCATTCTAATTAGATAGTGAATAACCTTAAAGTATAGATTTTCCTATGTGGAATGTGCTATTCAGCTAAAACTACAATTGATAATAAAACTTAAACACATAAAGAAAGGCAAAATTATTCTTCTCATTATTAGGTTATTCTGTATTTATCGGTCAACTTATGCATCTTTTCCAGATGCTGTGATGAAGAAAATGGGTTTCAGGCATTCAGAAGGTTTTTTCATAGGTTGGTAAACAAATATTACTCTAATTAGCTAATATGTAAAATATTAATGGAATGTTATAAAACCTTCCTGAGTGTTTCAAATGAAAGAACTGGTGGAATTTTTCAGAAATCTGATGGAACCTTGTAGTTGGGAGATATGTCCATGGAAATGGAGAGATGCAAGTGGTTTTGGAAAGATATTTGGGGAAAAGAGATAGCAGTGGGGAGTTTATGTCAGGCAGAGAATTGGATAGGATGTGAAGTTTTACTCTCTCCCTCAAGAATGTAAATCATCAAAGATGGAGAGACCCAGACCCATTCCGTTCATCCGGTGAATATTTTTGACCCTTCGTAGTAGATACAATGCTCAGGATTAGTTGGAATGAATAAATCAGGAGTGCTGGTGATGCTGTTATGGTCTGTATTGTTATGAGAGGAATTTTTATGTCCAAGCAACTTCAGAGTTCATGACAAAGGGCTTTCCAGTCTTTTCAATGTGGGCAGTGTTTATATGACACTGTAACATGTAACATGTATGTCATTGGCATTTACCAGACTATGATACAGATAGGATCAAATTATCATAACAACCACCCTGATGATATGTCTCAGGTTCTGGTGAATCGTCTCCATCACCGAGAGCTAAGCTGCACTGGGTCAACACTGCAATCTTCACCAATCTCACAGAATACCCCGTGGAGCCCATCCCTGTGGTCATGGTGTCTAACATTCTGTAATGATGGACTTCCCCAACTTTGAGTTCTGCCAGATCTCCATTTACCAGCAATATTCAAATCTTGGTAATTTTTACCTGCTGGTACACTAGGGGGAAATTACCTTTAACTGAAATTAATGCCTAATTAATTAATCCTAGGGGATCCAGAAGAAAACAGTCCTGCCCTACTTGATGGACATTTAGCCATAGGTGACTGGCTGTAATTGTACCTGAAGCTGGGAGAACGTGTTTTTATTACACATAGAAAATTTAATAGATGGCTGAAGTTTTTATTTACCAGTTATGAACATCTCCATTGAGTTTAAAATGATTTTTCACACAGTTATGACAAATATATATTTTTTCAGTCATTTTATCATCTGTGCTGAAAAAACCTGTTTTGTTCTGTCCTCGTCCTTCATTTCCACTTCTTTGTTTAGAAGCACACAATGAGTAACTCAAAGCAATATTTCTCTTTGAGAAAAATTAATCTACATTGGCAAGAGTCAGCAGAGATGGAGAAATTTGTCATTTGAATTACTGGCAATTAAGCCACTATCCACGCAGTCACATGACAAAAGGCACAGTTAGAACTTATAACCGATGGGAAGCAATCAGCTGGGGAACAAAAGTATAACACATTTTATTGCATTCTTCTTTTTTTGTGCTCTCATTTTATGTTCATTTAAACTGAAACATAGTCATACTACAAAGGATTTGCAGCAAGTGAATATGAATGGTACACAGATATGTGTGTATATATAATATGAACACACACATGTAGATTCTCATTTCTATATCTTAATTCAGTGTGAACTTCTTGGAAGAAACAGATTTCGAAAAATTCTTTTTTGGAGAAAATGTGTTTGTCTAGGGGACAAGGCTAGGGAGGTGGGATCACTGGGACTACCCAGGCCAGGAGTATCCACATATTATTGTTGCTTGTTCAGTTTCTCAGTTATTAAATACGGCAAATTCTGAAGGAAAAAAATTGACTAAAAATAGGCACAAAAGCTGTGTCTATTTGATAAAATTACATACTGTAATAAGCATTAAAACTGTTTGGAAAGAGAAATCTCTGATGCTAAAATAAAAGTTTTCTTTAGGAGATTCGTTACTCTGGGCTACTTATATAGCCAGCTATCACAGTGAATGGAAAAAGAAATGTCTACCGCAGGGCTCGAACCAACTGAAAATGTATTTATTGTATAATTCGGGTAATGAAAAGAAGACAAAGAAAAAAGGCTTTCCCAATTTCTTTTAATGGGTAATAAAGAATGAATTAAAGGGGGCTTTCAGATGCACAAAATTGTATAGGTTTAATCTTTGGTTCATGACATAATCTCATCATTTGTCCATTAACAACCCTTTTGTGTTTAGGTATTTTCTTATAAGTCAATATTAATGTGATTTAATAATAAATCTTGCAAAATCATTGTCTTAATCCATTTTGTGCTGCTGGTCTGTGTTAAATACCACAGACTGTGCAGCTTATAATTACAGAAATTTCATTTGGCTCACAGAGCTGGAGGCTGAAAGGCCTAGACTGAGGGGCCACTATCTGGTGAGGGTCGTCTTTCTATATCATCCTGTAGCAGACGGGCAAAGAGAGGCCAAGACAGAGAGAAAAGGAGACCAAATTTGTCCATTTACAATAAACCTAATCCTGCAATAATGGTATTAATTTATTTCTGAGGGCAGAGCCCTCAAGGCCCTACCTCTTAATATTGTTATATAGTCATTAAATTCCAACATGAGTTTGGGAGGGGGCACACATTCAAACTGTAACATCCAGCATTCTAGCATGTAATCTAAAGCATTACTTTCCTCTTTACTATGTAAAAAAGACACCATATATGTGCTAGCCATCTTCTTTATCCTCAGCTTTATGAAATCACAAATCTACCTTTTGTCTCTATTTTTTTTCTTTTCTTAATTTGTTGAGGTGAATTTCTCAAAAATTAATCATTGTAATGTGAGAAATTGTGGCATTTAGAGCACTTAGAATGGTTTGCAGCCACCTCTGCATATTTCACTCCAAAATAAAACACTGCTCCATTGAGCAGTATTTCTCATTCCCCCTTTTCCTACCTCAGGCAACCATCAATTTTTTTTCTTTCGTTAGATTGTTTGTTTCTATAAAATTCTTGTTACTTCAGCACAATAGAATAATATAACATGTGACCTTTCAAAGTCTGGCTTTTCACGTCACATACTATTTCATCTATCGTGTAGCATGTATCAGCACTTAATTTCTTTTCATGTCTGAATAGTGATTTCTGTATGCATATAGTATAGTTGATTTATTTCTTCATTCATTGATTGACATTTGGGCTATCTCCCCTTGGGGCTGTAAGGGATAATGCTGATGCAAAGATTCACGAACAAGTTTTTGAATAGACATGCTTTCATTTCCTTTGCATGTACACCTAAGAGTAGAATTACTGCTGGAATTGAGAACTGTGTTTTAACTCTTTGAATTAACAAGAAACTGTTTTCTACAGTCTGAACCATTTTCTGTATCCTTACCAAGTCTTGCTATTTTCTGTTTTTTTTTTTTTTTTGTTTTTTGTTTTTTTAATAATATATGGCTATGGCCTCCTGTGGTTTGAAGTGGTGAATCATGGTGGTTTTGATTTGCCTTACCTTCATGACCGACAAAGTCAGGCATCTTTTCTTGTGCCTTTTGGCCTTTACTATATCTGTGAATAAGTAAAGGTCTTTTATAATCTGTTTAATAGTGTTCATTTTTTTTTGATGGCAGAATTCTTAGAGTTCTTTATATATTTTAGAAATTATACACAAATCAGATGTATTATTTGAAAATATTTTCTCCCTTCCTATGGGTTGTCTTTGCACTTTCCTGAAAGTGTCCTGTGATACAAAAAGGAATTTAGTTTTGATGAAATACATTGTATCTATTTTTTTTTTAAATTTTGTTATTGCTTATGCTTTTGGTATCAATTGCAAGAATCTATTGTCAAATCCAAAGTCACAAAGAATTACCCCCATATTTTAGTAATTGATCCATTTTGAGTTAATTTTTACATATGGGATGAGGTGGAGTACTCCACTTTTTTTCTTTTCACATGTGGCTATTCAGTTGCCTCAGCATTTATTAAAGAAATTGCACAACTGAATGGCCTTGTCAAAAATCAGTTTGCCTTACTTGTAGGGGTTTGTTCCTGAACTCTCATGTGTGTTCTGTTGGCTTATAGGTCCTACACTGTGTCCCTACAAGGTGTTTTTCTTAACAGAGCTTCGTAGTAAGTTTTGAAATGTGAAAGTGTCAGTTCTCTTTGTCCTTCCTTCACAAGATTGTATTAAGTGCAGCTTGCAATTCCTTATGAATTTTAGAATAAGCTTATCAGTTTCTACAAAGAAATCATCTAGAGTTCTGAAAGAAATTATACTGAATCTGTAGTTCAGTTGTGGTTCTCACCAATATTAAGTTTTCTGATCTATGAATGAGAGATGTTTTCCATTTAACATTTTCCCTTGTTTTCAATAAAGTTTTATAATTTTCAGTAAGAACTTTATGCTCTTAGTGTTACATTTATCACTAAATACTTGATTGAGTCATTTTGGATACATAATTATTTTTACATATGCCCCCTCCTTTAAACTCCAGATTTGAATTGACATCTGGAGTTAATATCTTTTAGCTTAAACATAATACATACTTTAATATATCTTGTTATTGGTCCTGCTCTCACCAAATTTTCTTCTCTTTTATTTTTGGGAAGATGTTTATTTGTTCTTCGTTTTTGAAAAACAACCTTGCTAACTATAGAATTCATCATTGACAGATTTAAATTATTTATTTATTTAGAGAAAAAGATCTTTCTCTCTCTCTCCCTGTTGCCTGGGCTAGATCTCAGTAGCACTCACCATCACAGCTCACTACAACCTCAAACTTCTGGGTTCAAGCAAATTCACTTGCCTCAGCCTCCTGAGTTTTCTGGGACTGCAAGTATGGGCCACTACCCGCACTCAGCTAATTTTTCTATTTTTTGTAGAAATGGGGTCTTGCTCTTCCTCAGGTTGGTCTTAAAACTCCTGTCCACAAGCAATCCTCCCACCTCGCCTCCTGATATGCTAGGATTATAGGTATGAGAAACCACACCTACCCAATTTTTTTAAAAATAGATATTCTGGGGGAAAAAAGGTATAATAACTGAAATGAACAACTCACTGAAGAGCCTCAACAGATCTGAACTGGTCAAAAAAAAAAAAAAAAAAAGACTAATTAGCAAACTTGGAGATAGACTCACAGACAATACAGACATATTGCAAAGATTCTTTTATCTAAATGATAAAGGGACACAAGTTATCAAAACCCATGAAACTCAGCAAAAGCAGTCATAAGAGTAAAATTTATTGCCATAAATGCCTACACAAAAGACAGAAAGATCACAAGTCAACAATTTTATGAATCATCTCATGGAACTGGAAAAAGAGGAGCAAAAATGAAGATCAGAATGGAACTAAATTAAATCAATAACATAAGAATTATGCTGAAGATTACTGAAACAAAAAGTTGTTTCTGTGAAAGGATGAAAAAAATTGACAGGTTTCTCACTAGATTAACCAGAAACAAGAAAGAAAGGACCCCAATAAGCTTACTCAGAAATGAAAAAGAACATATGAGAATAGATACCATGAAAATACAACTGTCATCTCTAAATACTATAAAAATCTTGATGCACATAAACTTGAAAGCAGTAAGGAAATAGACAAATTCTTAGGAACATACAACCTCCCTAGGCTCAATCAGGAAAACATAGAACTCCTGAATAGACCAATATCAAGTAATAAAATTTAAACAGCAATAAAAAGCATCCCCCCCCAAAAAAAAACCTCCCAGACCTACAAAGAAGAACTGGCACCTCTACTGCAGAAATTATTTTCTAGCATAGAGAAGGAAGGAACCCTCCCCAATTCATTCTACAAAGCCAATGTCACCTTGATACCAAAACCAGGAAAGGACATAACAACAACAAAAAAAAGGAAACTACAGACCAATATCCCTTACGGATGCAGAAGCAAAAATTTTCAAAAAACAAACAAACAAAAAAACAACTTAGCACATAGGTGAGGATGAGTAAGAGCAATAGCAGCCCATCCGAACATTCTATGCTTCACTAACCATTTGTTCTTAAATTGAAGGTTGTTAGCAACTTTGCTTACATTGTCAGCTAAATGAAAATGTTGCTTTATAGGCCTATTTACACTAGCTAAATTGCTTGCTAAACCTGCATAATATTTATTTTTAAAGTCTTTAACTATTTCTGTTTAAATTAACTGAATTAAAAAAAAACTATATTCTAAAAAAAAAAATACAAAAATATCTCTTAGGTAGTGTTGAGGCATAAAAAGTGGGCACTTTGGCATGCTGAGTGCTTTGAGTTAAAGAAAATTCAAAGTCCTTAGACATAGGATTCAGAACCAAGTTATCTTTGAACCTTCCATTTCAACCGTTGCCCCCCCCCCCCCATTCTCCTTTCCTGAAGCCCTAGGAGGAATTCTTTTTGGAATTTCTAAGACCCAGAAAACTTCTTTCCAAAAGAAATGTAATTGTCTTAAGACCCCTTCCCTAGGAATCTTATCAAATAACCAGGAAAGATTAACCACCTGAGAAATGAAGGGGAGTCCTTCCCAACACCCAGACAGACTTTTCATTTATTCTTCTGAAGGCAACTCTGTGAGATTACCTGGGAGGCCTTATCTGTGTCATGAGACAATCTTTGTTCACAGTGATGTTCCACCCCTCACCTTTCCACTACCTTCCCCATAGTTCAGAAAAAACTATGTTCTAGGTTATTCTTCTAGTGGGTTCATTCTTTTCCCCTGAAAAGATCTCTAAGGAGATCTTTTATAATCCAGTCTCTAAGGAGAAATCTTTAGAAGGATATGTAAGCATCTAAACCTCATGGATTATTGGGTGATCATTTTCCTGAGATTGTCCCAGGTTGATGAACACTAAGCAGTATTTACATTTGTTATTTATTAATGATATGATACAGACATTAATTCTATCAAATCAAAACAATTACAAATGGTATAGAAAATGTAAATTATTTAATTTTCAGGCTTAAAGTAGTCTGTGTCCATGCATGTATATATCATATTTTTAATAAATAGAAAATATAAATTTTGAAAGAAACCTGAAATAAAACATTGATAATTTTGATAGAAGATTCTCAACCAAAACATTAGAAGTAACAAAGCAATAAAGACAAATTGTTATGTTAATAAATAAATAAATAATCACAAACTGTCTAAACTAAAGCAACAGGAGGATGGGTGATGAGGGGTAAGTGGAGGGGAATTGGGCAAATGATACATTGAAACTAGAATATAATACAAAATAACTTCTGAAATGTAAAAGTATTTAAGGCCTAAAACATTTTAAATTTCTTTTTTGCCCTGAGAGAGATTGAACTATTAAGAATTTGTAAGCCAAGAATATTAGGAACATTTAAAGGAAATTCTAATTAGTAATTAAATGGCAATAGGAATCATGACTTTTGAACCCTGTGAAGGATATGGCTGAATTAAAAAGAAAAAATCAAATGAATATATTAAAAAAGAACTTTATTCCAAAAGAATACTGGGGAGTATGAAAAGGAACATTATATCAAATAGAAATCATAAAATAAGTATAGAAAGCAATCCAAATATGTATGTGTATATATGTGTGTATATATATATATGTATATTTGATACTATGTATATATTTGTGTGCATATATACATATATTTGATATATATACACAAATATGTATGCACACATACCTGTGTGTATATAAATATATTGTTATATATTTGATTATTGACTTTTTGATAGGACTCGTATATAGAACTATCAATACAATTGCTTTTTGTGGGATAGCTCAGCTTATTTAGATATTGTTGCTCTGAGATGCTTTCAATAGCTAGATCTAAGGAATATATACATGTATATGTGTTTGTGTGTGCTCATATATGCATATTTAGTTATTATTCTCTGTAGTTTAAAATAAATATAGTTGGGGGTTCCTTAGAAAATCACGTTTTCAGTACTTAGATAACTATAGGAACTTTTAATCTTTAGACATCAGTGCTATTTTTATTATCCCTACCTGATTTTATTCAATTCTCACAGTAACCTAAGAGATGGATATTGTAATGTGATAACTATTGTTTAGCGACAGAGGTGTAATAATCATAGCACGTACCTTGTGGGCAGAATTCTGACTTTACTATCACCTTTGTAGCTGTGGACAACACTCATCTTTGTGCTTCTCTTGTTTGTAAAATATCACTTACCTCGTAGGATTTGTGAGATTTAACAAGTTAATGTATGTAAAACACTTAAATCCATGCCGATCCATTCAAAGAGCTATATAAATATTATAATTATGTCAAAGATAGGAAGACTTTGATACATAAAATTAAACCATTAGCTCCTGGTAATTAAACTAGAAATTGATGTATTTGATGCTGCAAATGAGTTCTGTGTTCATGCTCCTGATCACTATGATTTCTGCCTACCATGACGATTATTTGTATCATTATTTCCTATTGTTTTATGGATGATTGGTGATGCCTGCCTTGAAAATTTCCCAGGTGAAAAGCATTTCAGTTTAGATTGTGTTAGTTAACTTGTGTTAGGGGACATGGCCATCTATTCAGTTATATGTCATGATCAGATTGTCATTTTATAATTCGACTTCCATCAAAGATTATTACTGTTTGAATCAGCCTTTAGCTGCTAATATATGTTATCTGCATTTCAGCTTTATACAGATAATGTAAACTCAAATATCTACTCTTTACCTTTTATCAAAAGCTATGTTTTAACAGAGGGTTCCTAAAACAGTACTCAATCCATTTATTCTTATAAATGTTTAAAATCCATTATTAAATTATGTCAGATTATCATAGGGCTATGCATCTGTTTTGCATTATCATGTCCTTTTCTAAAATCATTTAAATTATATTTTATTGTGGATCTATGCATGAAGACATATATATGCATATATATGTATACATATATATATATAATAGGTTTAGTCTCTTATTTATTGTGAGGAATTTAATATTTTTGAATGTATATTAATTTTTTTGACATATGCCAGACCCTCTAAAAAAACTAGATATACGACAATAATTAAGGCATGATCTTACCTCTGAAGGACAGTCTTGCAAAGGAAGAGTTTAGAAATACATGCACAAAAGCTGTTATGTGGCAACATTATAAATTGGCAAAAACAAGGTAAAACGAACCAAAGGTTCAATTCTACCTGAATGGTGAGGAAGGTCTTCATGGCCCAGAAGAAGGCATAGAGACAGTAAAGGAAAGTTATCTTTCTTTCTCAAGGGCTTAGATGAGGAGGGGGAAACAGAATAAACTATTAGCTGTAGGTGGTGCTATGTTGGGGGTGGAGTGTAGGTCCAGTCTTTCATTTATTTGGTTTGGTTAATTCGTAATAGGGACTTAACACAGGTTTCTAATGTATTGGGAGGAAGGCATTGAAAAGAGACATACCTGATGAGGTGCAGCTTTATTTAAAGTGTGAGCTCAAAAGCCTAGGGGAGAATGACATCACCGATAATGTCAGAGTGGGGAGCTCTAGGTTTCATCTCTCCACAGAAGCAGCTAGTAAGCCGGCAAGCCTCATCAGAATCAATTGTCACAGAACTCTGGAATCTAGTCAAAAGCTTACAACAGCCACACGAGAGAGAGTTTAATGAATAAAGAAGTTGCTCTACCCAGTAAGACATAACTGTGGTCCTTTGAAATCCGTTCTTGTCCATCCTTCATACCTGAGACTGGGGCCATGAATAAGGAGGCTCACAAACCTGGTATAATTTGCTAGTGCTGGAGGGAACCATGCAGTTCTTCTTCTCAGGGAGTTATGCAATGTTTTTAATCCGCTGGTTTCCAGTAAGACCACAGAAAGGCCCTTCTTTTGTTTAGTGCAACTCAGAGCATTCAGGCACTGAGGTTCCTATGTGGCATTTGTTGAAAGCTTCTAAAGGTCATAGTATTAGCTGCAGCAGCCTGAGGCAAGGCAGAATGGTATAGAAAAGAAATAGTCTTGAAAGTCTGGGAAGAAAGAGTTTGGGAAAGAAAATACCAAACTAATAAAGACTTGTAAAAGTTCCTCTGTATACTAGGAAATCAAGAAAGACATGACCATGTCAAAAATTGACACATGTTCAGGAAAGGCCAAGAACATCGGCTTTTAACTCTGGATAGTATCTGGGCTGTGCAGAAGCAGGAAGTGAAGGTTAAGACAGAGTTGCAGGTGTCTTGGTAGAGTGTTGATAGAGTGACCCTGACACAGAGCCAATCAGCAAAAATTGGAAATGTGCTTTTCTTTTTGTTTGTTTTTAAGTTTCTAAGAGCTTAAGAAAATGCAGTTGGAACATATTCTTCTTAGTAAAGTATCTCAAGAATGGGGAAAAAAGTATCCAACATAGTCACTACTATTATGAAACCAATATATAAACACATTCTCATACGAATGATTAAACACAAATATAATCTAACAAGGGGAAAAGTAGAGGGGGAGAAGGGAGGGTGATGAGAAAGAAGAAGGAGGGCACTTAGTGGGATCTTACCTAATGTTCACAAAGCAAGGGTATATTTCAAAATAACTAAGAGTAAATTATAAATGTCTTACCACAAAAAAATAAGTAAGTGAGGTGGTTATGTTAATCAGTTTGATTTAAGCATTCCACATTGCATATCAAATCATATTGTACTCCTTAAATGTATATAGTCATGATATAATGAAAAATTAAATTAAAAAAATGCTTGTAAACTATAAAGTATTTAAAAACATCCCTTATTATTATCATCATTATTATTATTATTTTCATTTCCAGGGTCATTATGTGATCCTCCTACCAAGATCACTAAAGTTTTATTAATCTCATAATTCATCTTCCAAAATAGCACTATAACCAGTTAACAAATACAAATGATTTTACTTACAAAAAAAAAGAAAAAGAAAGAAAATCTCTTAAACTATTTTCTGACCAGTGTGTTGGTTACACTATAGTAATAGTGGTACGAACATATCTGGGTTAGTTCTTATATAGGAAAAAAAGAAAAGAAAGGTAATTTGGGACTGGCATGGCAGCTCAGTGGGATGGTCAGGGACCTAAGCTCCTGTCCTTTTTGCTTTGCTCTCTTTTTCCCTGAATGGCATCCTCAAATGTGTAAAATAGCTGCTAAAGATCTGGCATTCTTTCTCACTCCCAGGTGTATAAGGGGCAGGGGATGAGAAGGAAGGAGAGAAAGACTCTCTCTAGGGTCATATGAAAGCTGAGTCTGTGTTTCTTGGTTCCAGCTTTCTTATAAAGACATTTTACAAAATGAATATTAGCAATAACTCAGTTCTGGGAATTATAACTGGATAATAGAAGGCTGCATACTATATACAACTTCTTTGGCAGTTATAAATACATTAATATAGCACATTATCTAGAGTGTGCTTGTGTGATAAATAATTTATTTAAGCCAGCTTTTCTCATACATATTTTGTTACTGAAAAACATTTTGTGGAACAGTGCTCTTTGAAATAGCAGCTTGAAGAATTCTGCTTTAAGTCATTTATTTTATTCCCTTGCATTTTATTTGTTTTCCTAAACATCCTTGAAATAAACCTTTGTCATTTGAGGAAGGGCAGTGAGACCAGCTAGTCTCTAGATTGAGAAAAGAGGTGATGTCACTTGATCTTTATGAATTTGCTTAAACCTGAAATTTGTTTACCTGCTGCATAGCAGAACCCTCTACTTTCTTTTCCTTCAATGCTTTGTAAATGGTATTTTTCCACTTTTAATCTTTGTTTAAATTAGGGTATATAAATAAGGAAACAAACATGACTTACATGTTGAAGATGGATTGCCTTGGGAACACCAGCTTGGAAAAAAAAGAAAACACCAAAGGACAAAAAAACAAAACAAATACATATATATATATATATATATATATATATACATACACACATATATATAATGTGTGTTTTTATAGAAAGGTTTTTATATAGGTTTTTATAGAAAGAAAGTCTAAACACTGCAAACAAAGTTAAAATATTACTTTTTCTAAAGGAAACCACTGTTAGTAGTTTCTTGACTTTAAGTTAAAAAGTCATTTGCCAGTAAATAAATATGAATAGATGTATGTACTTAAAAAAATAAGCAAATGCTGTCAAATTATGTTCATTTGCTAACTTGTATCTTTGTTCCCCTTAAAATACATCTTAGAGATCTTTTTATTTCTTTGTTTACTGATTTTTTTTTTTTTTTTTTTTTTTTTGAGACAGAGTCTTTGTCTCCCTGGGTAGAGTGCTGTGGCATCATAACTCATAGCAACCTCATACTCTTGGGCTCAAGTGCTCATCTTGCCTCAGCCTCTTGAGTAGCTAGGACTACATGTGCCTCCCACCATACCTGGCTAGTTTTCTATTTTTACAGAGACAGAGTCTTGCTCTTGCTCGGGATGGTCTGTAACACCTCAGCTCAGGCAATCCACCCACCTTGGCCTCCCAGAGTGATAAAGGATTATAGGTGTGAGTCACCATGTCCAGTTCTTAGTAACTTTTTCATATAATTATAAAATATGACTAACTCATTGTTTTTAAGAGTTACCTATTATAATTTGGAAGAAAATAAAACAATTTATTTAACCACACTCCTTTCCTAAACATGGCATACCTTGATGCATATATTTATGGGGTAAATTTTCAGCAATAGAATTTTTAAGTCAAACACTATGGGTGGAAAGATGATCATGTGTCTGCAAAGTCAGCAAAAACCGAAATAGACAAATGAGATTGCATCAGACTAAAGAACTAATGCACAGCAAGGAAATCAATCAATAGAGTGAAGAGACAATCTACAAATTGGAAGATAAAATTTGGGAACCCTACATCTGATAAAAGGTTAATACTCAAAATACATAAAGAATTCAAACAACTAAAAAGCAAGAAAACAAATGACTTGATTAATAAATGGGCAGAAAACCTAAAGAGACATTTCTCAAAATAAAACATACAAATGGCCCATAGGTATAAACAAAAATGCTCAACATGATTAATCACCAAGGAAATGCAAATTAAAATTACAATAAGGTATCACCTCACAGCTGCTATAGCTATTATCAAAAAGACAGGCAATAACAAGTGCGGAGAAAAGGGAATCCTTGTAATGCTGTTGGTGAGATGCAAACTAGCATAGACGCTACATAAAAAAAAAGTTTAGTGATTTCTCAAAGTTAAAATGAAATTATCATATGATCCACCATATATCCAAAGAAAATGAAGTCTTAATGTCAAAAGAATTACCCTATCTGCACTCCCATGTTCATTTCAGCATTATTTACCAAAGCCCAGATATGAAATCATCCGAAGTGTCTATCAACATATGAATGAATGAAGAAAATGGACTGCTATTAAGGCTCAAGAAAATCCTGTCATTTGTGATGACACAGATGGAACTGAAGGACATGATGCTAAGTGAAATAAGCCAGATCCAGAAAGACAAATACTGCATGATCTCACGTATATATGGAATCTAAAAAAGTTGAATTCTTAGAAGTAGAAAGCAGAATGACGGGTACCAGGCGATAGCTAGGGATGAGGGCAGGAAGTGTTGGTCAAATGATACAAAATTTCAGTTAGGTAGGAAAAATAATTACTAAGAACTATTGTATAACATGGTGATTACAGGTAATAGTAATGTATTGGTGAAAATCATGAACAGAGTAGCTTTTAAATTATCTCACCACTATAAATCCTAAGTATGTAAAGTAAATCATTTTATCTAGCTCAACCGTGTCATTCCACATTGTATAATTATATCAAACATCATGTTATACACCATAAATATATACTACTTTATTTTTCAATTAAATATAATATGTTAAAATAGATGTTATATTGATTAAAAATGAACACTTTACATGTGCAAAAAGAAATTATCAGATATTTAAAAAATCCTGCTCCTAAGATCTTGTCCCCATACATACATATACCAAAAGTATGTGAGAATGCAATTTCTTTTTGTCATCACATTTTAAGGAAGATATTGTGAAACCAGCAAGCATTCAGCAAAAATGCTGAAAATGTCAGGAAAGGAGGTCACATGAGAACAGACTGATTAGGCAGGCCTGCTAATTCTCATGTAAAAAGCTAGTGAAAATTAACTAATTTGCATTAAGGCACAAATGTATTCTAGTCAGTCCTACTTAACCTTCCCAGTGTACTTATATTTCAAGAAAAAAAATGTTAACATGAATATTTTTCTAATTCTGGGATTTTAGATGGTGTAGGGAATTATGAAATATAGCCAAAATTGAAATCAACAGTCACTCAGCTCTCTACCACATTTATCTTGTAGTAGCTCCTTTCCTTAGTCTATCACTCTTACCCTCTTTTGAAAGGTAAGTGTCCTGGAAACCATAGAAGAAGTGATTTATACTGTAGAGCAAATCAGTTGACCGCTTTGTTTCCTAACAAGTTTTGACAAATGTATCAGGAAAAATAAAAGGGAAGAAAACGCTCTGTTCTGTGTGTGGGTGACAGGGGTGGGTGTGGGGCTTGCACGGAGAAGGAAAAAATAGTATCTCACTGCTTTAAAAAAGAGACTGGGTTGACCTTGTGGCTAATATTTTGAGGAACAGAAGACATTACTATACAGCCAGGAAGCAACCTAAGAGGGGTGAATAATTGCCTCAAGAATGAAGTCTAGTACAATGGGGATATGAAAACCACTCAAAGACAAGGCCGTGAACTTTCCGTATGCTGCCAGAGCACATGCTGCTGCCTCTCTTTCTCTCTTCTTTTTCCTCTCTCCCCCTTCCCTCCCTTCTTTCTCTCTCTTTTTCTTTCTTTCTCTCTCTCCTTCTTTTTTCCCCAATTCCTCCCATTATACCCCCTGAGCAGAAGGACAGGGACAGGCCCCCTACCCAACCCCTAAGGATTTTAACTTTGTCCCTCCACCTGCTTGCTACTCTATGGATTTCAACTGCAAAATATTTTGAAATCCTCAAATTACTGCCACTTTTTCTTTTCTTGACTTTTGGGAAATGGTTTTTTTCCTATTTTTTTTTTTTTTTTTCCATGAGATTCTAGTGGGCCATTTCATGTACTTAGGTAATTCTACCTCCTTATCTACATTTGATTTGTATAAATAGGGCATGTGAACCAAAGATTAGAGTTCTTCTCTCAGACTTTCTCAGATCAGACTGCCGACCACCTACTGTAGGGTCTAAAACACCTAAGACTGAATATCTGAATCATCTAAGAAAAGAATGAGTTTCAAAAAAAATCCAGTTTTTCCTCTTGCCTCTTCTAAATGCAGAGCTCATTGGGAGGATCAAATCAACATGATGGAAATGAAGAAATTGTGCTCTTATTGCAGACTTAAATAAAACAAAAGAAATCGTGCTCTTATTGCAGACTTAAATAAAACAAAAGTAAAATTTGTGGCCCATAACAGCATTGTGCAATCTGATCATTCTGACTCATGGTGACATAACCATTCTAAATTCTCAGAAGTGGCACTGCAGATGTCATCATTTCATTAAAAATATAGGCACAGACAAGTTGGATGTTCTTTCTTACAGAAATTTGAAATGGCTATATGTAATGGTGAAAATGAAAGGAAAGAAAAAACAAGTAACTATCATAAAGTAAACTTGAGGAAATTTACCTTTGATAGATGATTTTTATTTCAAGCATTAAGTTATTTTAGAGTTCAAAAAGTTTTCTTTTTCCTTGAATTCTTATTCTCTCAAAATATTTTAAGATTGAAATCTTGGGAAATGCTTCCAAGGTCACAATCTATTTTTGAGGTGCATCTTCCATAAAACCATGAGCTTAGAGAAGAAAACAAAAATCCATTTCTCTTAAGAAAAACAGGCAGGTACTCTTTGGTCAATGTGATTTGTGGTAACTGATGGATTGGCCTGTGAGTTTTTACTTCATAAATCATAAAGTAAACCTTATGACATGGTGATTGGCACTGATGGAAAAACTCAAGTCTAAATCATATCATATTTTAATTTTAGCTTTTCTGGATAATGATTATAGAAATGTCATATTTTCCTTGTAGCTTTATAATGATTGTGATATAGAGGGATCAAAATGACAGACAGTTTACAATTTAGAAGATTAAAACATTCAAAAGCACTGAAATGGAGGTCATAGAGGTCACATCATTTATAGCATTTTCATAGTCAGTTTTTTTCCCTCATATTTTTATTGATGTATCCATTCATTTATTTAACTCACATTTGTTGAACTCCTAACACACGTTAAGCACTGTGTTAGAATCAGTACCAGCCTGGTGGCCGCCCTCACTTGTGATAGTTCCTACTCCAGAGCTCCAACCTTTGTCCTCTCTTCACATTCTTCTCAATGGTTCTTTTTGAACCCCCTTCAATGACTCATGAGAGCTATGCTCCAAATCATAGATGACCAAAAAATGCACTCTTACTTCCCTTGTGTCCAAGCAGTTGATGGAACATTTCTTCTCATGAAATAAAGGAAAGAAAAACTAATAAATCAATCTCTGTAAGATGGGATCTATTTCTTTATCTTGCTACAGACACAAAATACTCTGCGTAAGTGATTTTTCATTTTTAATTTATAGTCCTTCCAATTCTTTGTTATTGGGTAATCTCAAAAATGTGATACTTTGGCAAAATTCAAAGTAAAAAATATAACACTTTGATGGGCAACTGCATGTTTTCTTTTTTTTATATGATCTTCCCAGTTTTATTCCTTATTTTTTCTACATTAAAGCACATAAGTGTGATTGAATTACGCATATACATTTACAGTGTATTTTTGTCCAAATTAGAAGTAAATGGAAATTTACTTCTAATTAGAAGTAAATTAGTATTCTAATTCTAAATTAGAATACTTAAATGCTATAGAGAATTTATTATGAAGATTAATTGCTTTTAATTTCAGAAATATTGCTTCTTTATACCCACGATGTGGATATAGGGTGAGTGGTTTTTGTTTTTCTTTTAATTTTCTTGTTTTTGCTTAGTTTAGAATACTTCTAATTATTCATTCAGCATATCAATAATACATTCATTGTTCTTAAATTTCTGCTTGTATGCTCTGAAATGGTAAAATATGAGAATAAAATAATATATCTTCTAAGCTCAACACACACAGAACTAATCCAGAAAAATTCCATCTATTATTGTGAAATATCTTATGTTATTAAGGTTAAATTCTCAGACTTAAGTTATAATCCTTCTTGGATACAAATGTAAGTCCCTAAATAAAGGATAAAAAAAAAATAATAATATTGTTTCTTCATTGTATAAAATTTAAATTTATGAGGAAAGCATAATGATAGATAGAGATTCAGTAAATCACACAGTATAAGCAAATAGAGAGGAAAACTTGCATTTCCAAAAGTTGATGGAAGTTTTAATGTTAGTCAGTTATCGGCAGTGTGATACATAGGTCAAACTTTATTTGGAAGCCAACAATCAAACTTTGAATGTTAAATTTGACTGACTATGGAGCACTTACTACATACGAGGCAATATGAGAAAGTGAAGACAATGTTTGCTTCCCGTTTCTGTGTTTTCATGCTATCCTTGCTCTGCCCATAGTTCTGTTCTAGTTACTGTGCACCTACAGTCTGAGGATTCTGGTCCTGAGCTCTGCAACCTGCTGTGTCCACCCTGATCCCCCAATAAAAGATGCAGGTCCACGTGCCATCCTTTTGGTGTTGTTTTATTATTCTGCCATACTGATGAATTCAAATACCCAAACTGATTGACATGTTATTGCCCAAATGCTACTCTTGTGGTCAAGTAGATTCCTACTCTTAGGAATCTAAGGTCATAAAAGGGGCACATCAGTAAAACTTTTCCCAATAAGAACACGGACAACCAACCAATAACAAAACAAGGAAAAACAAGTCATAAAACAACATCCCTGATGAGACAGAGTAGTATTAATATTTTTATCTTAAGAGAGGGCTTAATGGGTGATTTCTTACTCAGTCCAAGGGAGAATCTAATGGTTGGAATTTCGGGAAACTCTGCTGATCAAATGTAGAATACTTACTTAGCAGAAGGAGCAGATAGAGTTTGGGTATATTTCCTGTTTTTAGGTAACTGCTTATTTCATCTATTGCTAAGACTCCTTCAGGTTTCATTTAGCACTTTCTATTCTCTCAATAAATTTCTAGAAATGGGCTATCAGATTTGATCCAGAACACACACTCCACCCATTCATTATCTAGCTTCTTTTTAATGGTTTCATTATAAGTGAGGCCAGAACCAAGACACATCACTTTTCTGTGAAAGCCACATCCTCTACTCCACTTGTGAATGCGTGGCTCTGGGTCACAATGTCTCCCTGTCATTTCTACTAGGAAGATGGAACAAAAGGTCTGGGGATTATAGGGAACCAGGCTGTGAGTTGTGATCCATGCTCCCATTAGAGATATGAAAATAAAGTTATGAAACCAAACCCTAACCTCTCCATCCCACATGAGAAAAGGAAATCCTGAGAACCCTTGGCCCTCGTCAGCATGGTAGCTGTGATTCTCCAAGCTGCCAATGGATGTTGGCAATGAAATTCTTGACAAGATATTTTTTCTGCCATATGTTTTGGGAGTTCCCATGGTGTCAGGCTTCCAGTGACAATGCAATTTAATGGCTTAAGAGTATCTTAACCATATTTTCTTTCAGAATCTTCATCTTAGGAGATAAGCACTGTATGCAATCTACTTCTGGATACTGGCCATTAGCTTATTTAAACTATTGATTACCTAGTTCTGTCCCACAACACTGTCCATCTGGGACTCTGGTGCTATGGAATTATTTCAATTCTATAGGCTTCATGTCTTAGCGTATTCGCTGCTTTTATAAAAACACTCATAATGGTGTTGGTGAAAAAGAATATTTTATTTTTGGAAGTTTAATCTGTCTCTGTTCAAACTTAAGTTAGCTTTATTTTTCCCTGTTTACCTTTCAGTTAAACAAACCTACAATAACATAACTTATAATAAAATGGCCTTTCTTGGTATTTAACTGTTTTCCTTCATATTATTCCTTCACATCCGTTCTGAAATCAAGTTGGTGTGTGTGTGGGGGGAGGATCAGAGAGAGAGAGAATGTCTTTTTTTCTCATGTTTCCACAATGTGAACCTTAAATCTGCTGTGTTCCTTAGTCCTTCTCTTGTCTCCTATGCTCTTTTGCCACTTATAAAATCATTATTGCTAGAAATATGGCACTACTAGTCACCTTCTAATTTGCCTTAGCTGTGACAACAAATTAGACACCAAGTGTTAGCAGTCTACATGCAAAACAACCATCTACTCTGATTTCTGTTTGCACTTATTCCCACTGCTGCTTTGGTTCAGTTGTTTCGCATGTCTCCCCTGCCACACAGGGCAGCTTCCATACTAATGCCCTTTCCTTTGAGATTCTTACTGAGATATTATTTTCCAAATGTTTGAGACCGTTATTTTCCCCAAGCTAATTATGATATTATCATCTCCCCCTTTAAACACCTCTAAGGATTATCTCTAGTACTAGCAGAATGATACTCCTACCCCTTCGTAGGGCATATGAAACATTACTTACTCTACTGGGGGCATGCTTCTCCTGCAATATTTACCCACTGTGCTCCCTTCTTCCTGGAGTGATTACCTTTTTTTGACTAAGTCATGTGTTCTCATGTCCTTGTGAAGTTGATCAAGTACTTTGTTCATTACAATGTCTTTGCCTCCTTATCTAACTGATGAATTTCTTACAAATTGTAGACACAGCTCTGAAGTCACATATAATTTCCCCCTCACTCTCCTAGCTGTGCATCCACAATAGTTTGTGCATTCTTATATGATAGCATACATTCTACTCAGTTGCAAACTCCTCGAAGGGTCTCCCAAGTTGGATTTATGCTATTGAAAAACTCAAGTACTAATTGGGGAGATAAGCTTAATTTACATGCACTATAACACCCATGATATAAAATGCTGACACATCATAATGCAACATAATGCTATGGAAGTTAGAAATGATTGGACAGAATTGTGAAAACTTGTAGTGATGAATTAGAAAAGGATCAGTAGAATTGTAATATATTTCATATGCCCCAGAGATTTTACCTGTGTTTTGGGTCTAAAATAAAGGAAAAAGAGTTGATTAAATGACACATTCCTATGAAAATTGCTTTGGAATATTATACTTTGGACATCCCTATTTGCTCTAAATATACTTCAAGGAGTAACATGGAGGATAAATTTTTTTAAAAGCATAGCTAAGCTAAAAATTAGGTTGTATGTCATTCTGTGTCAGAAATCGAAAAGAAATATGGATTGACCAGCATTGTTAAGATCATTAACTTTAGGGTTGCTAGGCTCAGGGTTCAGAGAAGATAGACTTAGGTAGCATAATATCAAATAAATTTTTACCATACACAGGACACATTTTAATGTTAAAAGTCATAATTCACACTGCTATGGATATCTATACATCAAATAACCTGGGGACCCCTTTATAAAGCAAAAACTATAGGCAATATGAGAAGACATAGAAACACATTAGAATCTAACATACTCCTTCAATCCCAACTCGGACTACGAGGAAAAGAAATTTTAAATAAGGATACAGAAGACCTTCAATGTAATGAATACGGCACTATTTATTATATGTAAAGTTATGGTTATATATCAAGTTGCTTATTTAAACTATTAATTATTTAGCTCTGTCCCATATAAGCACACATGGATTCACTGAAATTGATTATAAATATATAAAAAATTATCAATAGATTCAATAAAGTACAAACATTATAAGTAATACTTTAATCATAATGTAATAAAAGTAGAAATTAGTATCACAAACAAAAATCAAAAGGCCCTTACACCTGGAAATTTACAAAACACTTATCAAACAAGTCTTGAAAAATGGGGAAATACAAATAGAATCTATGGAATTTCTAGAAATAGTGATTAAGCACTTGTGATATTTTTAATTAAGTTTATGATAATTTTATAGTATCTGCTAGTTTTAATTTTGTACTTTGGAGATGATTAAGGACTAAAAAATAACTGCTTTTGCTTCATTTTTTTAATATTATGGCCCATATCTTTCAAGATTGAATGTTTAGATTTCATTTACCACATTATGTAGGGTGTTTCTTGGGCATCTTATATTAAGTAATAATTTATCTAGTGTACTCATGGAGTTCTGGATGTTGTTAACATTCCTATCCAGGTCTCATTATGTTTATGTCAAGAACTTCAATTTTTGTTTTAGGGTTATTTGTAGCCTAAAATTTACTGTATATTGGCAAATTATTTTTAGAATAGGCATTATACAAATGCCACTTTGATCAGTAAAACTTGAGACTTCCCATTTTGCCACAATTCACTGACACTTGGTGATAAAGTTATTAGATTTTGCTAAACCAAAGAGTATTAAATAAGAAATCACGTCAGGGTGAACAATAGGAGCTGTGTGCAAGTGCAGTGGCATCACAAGCAAACTGCCTTATTCAGTGCCATCTCTGTCTCTTGCTCACTGTGTTATCTGGTCTGTGCCTCAGTTTCTTCATCTATATAATTAAGATAATAATAAATCTAACTCGCAAAGCTCTTGTGAAGTTCCATGAGTTAATATATGTAAAGTACTTAGAACAGTGCCTGCTCTACCACACACACCATCTGTGACCCACCATGCACAAATATCCTGGTAATTTTTGTGTAGAACTAGAAAAACGTCTTAACATGTGCTGTGTTTTGTTGTCCTGTCTCTTTAGTCTCCTGTAATCTGGAATATTTCTTTAGATTTTCTTTGTCTTTTATGACATTAATATTTGTAAAGATTACAAGCCAATTGTTTTATAGACTGACGATCTGAGAAAGTCTGACGGGCATTGCCTGTTCTCAGAAAAGACCTCCACTGACCCTCCACAGCCAGTTATGAAGCTGGGATGGCCTTTCAAAGCTTCTTCAATTCAGTTGAGGGTACTGGGTCAGAACATCCATTGAGCAGGCTACCCTGACAAAAAATCTGACCTCAGGGAAGTCAGCTCCTTTTAGTAAAGGGCAATTTCCAGAGGAGGATGACAACTGAAGGCCATCAGTTCTTGGTGCTCTTGGGCAGAAAGTACTTCTGTCTTGAAGGGGAACTGGCAGGCGCATCACAACTTCACTTCATTCATGATGTAAGTTAATGAATGAATTGTATCATGTCTTTTAAATAACATCTTAAAATAAGTAAGGCATCACCATATGTTATTTCAAGTATCTGTATATAGAATAATAATATAAAGTCATAAGCATTAAATTCAGATTATTGGTAACATCTGGTAGATAGGTGTGGTTAAGGGAATAAGACTCAGGAATCCTTAGCCATATTATTAATTATTTTTATTTAAATGAATGCAAAAACATAAGATTTCTTAAAGCCAAATGAAAACACTCATGGTTCTAACATTGTTCTGTTTATGCTTGTATCTGAAAGGTTTCACAGTAAAACTGTTACTGGCATCATAAAAATCATTTCAGCATTTCCTGGTCACAACAAATGATCCATGCTGAGTTTTATAACTTTGATTTAATTAGGGGAGTAATTTGTATTTATGGTAAAACATCAACTGCACAGAAGTGCATTAGATGAAAAATAATAGTCCCTTTTAATCCAGCCCTGTGCTTGCAAGATCCCTCCCAGATATGACCCTTCTTAAAATTGTCTTATGTTTTCATTTTACAGAAATATTCTGCTTCTCTTCTTTGATGAGACAAATTGGATTATTTTATATACACTGTTCTATAATCTCCTTATTTTCTTTTTATTTAATAATAAATGTTGAGTATATTTCTTTATCAATATTTGTATACTTAATTTATTGTTTGTAATGTCAGCTTTCTACTTCTTTGAATGGCTGTACTATTTTTTAAAACTATTTCCCAATTAATGGACATTTAAATTATTTAAAACTTTTTATTTTAATTTTCTGGTTTACACTCAATAATATGTTAATTTATGCATCACCCGATCTAATGAGAATGACTTCGGGAGGAGGGAGGTGTACAGTTCCATGTCATCTCATGGAATTCCATATCATGGAATTGTCATTTCTCCTTCAATGATATTCTGCTTTTCTCAATTTGTTTAATCTCATAGTGATGCCAACATTTCTCAGCTTTCAGAGAATACACTTATGTGTACCAAGAATCTGAGAACTGTCCATTTGTGCAGGTTTGCTGATAAACTGCATGTGGCAGCTCATGCATGAAGACCCAGCTACTCAGCAGGCTGAGACAGGAGGATCCCCTGAGTTTACAAGTTTGAGGCTGCGTTGAGCTATGATTGTACCACTTTATTCACTGTACTTCAGCCTGGTCCAAGCTCTTGTACTTCATCAAGACACCGTCTCTTCAAAAAAAAGGCTTAGAGAGTTCCAGAGAGTTCCAAGGAGATGGGGATGGATAGAAAGGAGAAACAAACATTTAAACATCTTGTCAGCAGGGATCCAAGTTTGTCACCTCAAGTATATGAAGACTGTCTCTCTGAGAGGCATCTTCAGAGAGGAGTCTTGCATATGTTTAGATTCCTTGGATCTATACAGATTATGCACACACACACACAGGGTGGTCATAAAGTAACTATTTTAAATTGTACATGAACTTAATGGCCACACTGTATTTTATATTATATACATTATTTATATATATGCATGAGCTGCCACATGCAGTTTATCAGCAAACCTGCACATATGTGTGTGTGTGCATATATATATATGTGTGTGTATATATATCTATATATATACATACATATATATATATATATAATCTGCATTGCTGTGATATCAGCAAGCAGCATATCATATACATCAGGATCTCTTTGCTACAAACAAAATGTCTTCTATTCCCACAAATCACCCTTCCTCTGCCCTTCCTTCCCCCTCCCTCTGCTCCCTCTCCTCCTTCCCCATATTCCTAAGTTATAACTGGGTTATAGCTTTCATATGAAAGCCATAAATTAGTTTCATAGTAGGGCTGAGTACATTGGATACTTTTT
>CAUYPK010040540.1:0-15867 GCA_963574355.1 Loris lydekkerianus | reverse complement strand
TCTGGGGCCCCAGACAATGCCCAACGTTCTCCACACTCCTGCTCAAGCTCTCCCCAAGGCAGCTCAACTGAGTGCCAAGTCCAAGAACACCAAAACAGTTCACAGGTAAGGCCTTTCTGGTTTGCAGTCTCACTGCTGCTTGCATTCACGGTTGCCGGCGTGATTAGGTCGATCGAACACACGCAGCCACTTGCCAGTTTTCCACTGTTTTTGTCCTCCTCCTGGGGTCCAGAAGTCCCTTGTTGGCTCCCTGTATCCTCAAAGGGATAATCATAGGCAGATTCCACCGGCCAGAGATGTCTGGGGTCTTGTCTCCCCAGACTTGCTGTGCCTAGTTGCAGGGAAGCTGTTACTCTGACGTTAACAGTTTTGAGAAATTTCAAGATCAGTTTTTTACATAAAAAATATCACCAGGATATATATTTTTTCTTCAGCTTCATCAACATTCATTCACACTCTCAGATTTCCTTGCTAACATGGGCTTCATCAGAGGCCATAAGGATATTTTTGAAGTTGAAATAACATTAAATTTATAGACTTCTTTTTTAGAAGTGAATCTTCCCAAACATGTACACACTTACATTGATTTCCTTATATGTCCATCAATACAATGTTATAATTTTCTTCACAAAAATGTTACACATTTTATTAGACTTATTTCCAGATACCTTACAATTTTTGTAGCTGTGAATATGATCTTTATTTTGATTACATTTTTATTGTCAGTGGCTAGTGTATAAGAACAATATTAATTTTTATGTACTCATCCAATGTGGATTTACTTTGCTGAAGTCTCTCGTTTGACCTAATAGTTTTTCTATAAGTTATCTTAGATTTTGTGTTTAAATAAGACTATGAGTTAAATTAATGTGATGGTTCATTTTATGTGTCAACTTGACTAGACCATAAGGTGTCCTGGAATTTGGCCAGATACTATTCTGGGTATGTCTGTGAGGGCATTTCTATGGGATTAGCATTTGGATCCATAGACTGGGTAAAGCAGATTGTGGTCTCTAAAATGGGTAGGGCTTATCCAGTTGATTGAAAACTTGAATAGAACAAAAAGACAGTATGGAGGAGCCCCTTCTATCTGACCTCTTAAACTGAGACATTGGTCTTTTCCTGACTTTCCACTCACCCTAAAACATTGGCGGGTTGCAGCTTTCAAACTGGAACTTATGCAATCAGCTCCCCTGGGTCTGCAGCTTGCTGACTGCAGATCTTGGAACTTCTCAGCTCCATAATTAAGTGAGATAGTTCCTTACAATAAATCTCTTTATACATACCAACACCCCCCACACAGCCCTCCTTCTGTTGGTTTCATTTCTCTAGAGCACGCTAATACAATAATAAATATTTATTATACAATAAAAAATAAATACTACGAGAGAATTTTTTCTACTGATTTAAATTACTTAATGATTATAAATATTTTATATTTCTTGATTAATTTTCAGTCATTTTTATTTTTTTAGACAAAAATTTCCTTGTTTTCAAATTTAATGACATGAAGTTCGCTTGTGGCTTTTGAAATCTCTATTCCTTTGTAGTTGAGTCCCTATTTCTTCCGAATATTGTTCATTTGTATATTTCTCCTTTTTTCTTGATTAATCTTGTCAATAGCTTGTCAATTTTATTAGGATTTTCAAACCAGTGTTTAGTTTTCTATTTAATGAATTTCTGTTTAAAAATAATTTTCTTTATTTACTTTCTTTCCACTTATTCTATTACTCTTTTTCTAAGTTTTGAGTTGACTATTTAGCTCATTAATTTCCAGTCTTTTTAAAAACAGATGTATACTATGACTTTCCCTCTAAGCACCAAAAGGTTTTATTTATAGAGTTTTTTTGTCACTTGCTCAGTTCTAAGTAATCAATATTTTTCTTTACCATTTCTTATTTGATCCATAAGTTATTTTGAAGTGTAATTTTTGTTTATATTTCAATGGTGTTTTTAAACTGTTTTTATATTGATTTCTAATTTTATTATATCATGGTCAGATAACGTTTTTATTAAGTTAATTATTTAATAGATGGTGAGGTTAACTTTGTGGTCTAGTACTAGCTCAATTTTTAAAATGTTTTTTATGTTTTAAAATAATATGTGCACTCCAGTTTTCTGTATGTGTTTGTTGAAACTGACATTAGAATCATATTTTTAAATCTTCTACATTCTCACTAAATATTTGTGTATTTATTATTTTGCAAAAGAAGTATATTAAAATCTCCCTCCATAACTGCTGAGTAGTCAATTTTCTCTTTATATTTTTTCCCATGTTGAAGATAAAGATTTAGATGTATACAGATTCAGAATTTAATACATTATCAGTAAATTACTTTTAATTATTGGACAATAACTTTATCTCTGGTGATTTTTTTTGTCTTAAATTCCATTTTAAGTAATTTTAATATTATGATATTAATATATATATTGGGTGACTGCCTGGCATCCTTTTACTTTCTCATGTTTTACACAATTCTTCCTTTGTAATTCCATTCCTTTTTATTCCGTCTCTTTTTCTTTCCTTTGTTTTTTAAAATTGTGTTTCTCTTACTAGATTCTTGAGTTTAATACACTTTGGCTCTTTCTTTGTAGTGGGCACTTGCACTTCTGATCTAGCTGCTCTGCCTTCTCAGGGGAAGAGCACCCACTTTCTATGGTGCACCACTCCCTCTCTTATTTGTGTTCTGAATAGGAGCCAGAATGCAATCACAGACCCTACCCTCTGTCTAAAAAATAACTCCATCAAGACTTCCCTTGTAATTTCTTCCTTGCATCCTTTAGGTTTTACCACCCAAGTATGCATCCTTTAGTCTTGACCATCTTTTGTCTTTTAAGTTTTTTATAGTCTTCATTTTCCCCCTCCATGCCTTTATTTTCCTTATAAGTTATCCATTAAAAATGAAAAATGTTAACCTGTGGAATTACCCATGGTCTGTTTTTGATAATCACATGTTTGGGTCATAAATGATTCTAGGCTCACGGTGCAGTTCAACACATTTTTGATCTTTTGTGTTTCCTGCAAATGGACAAGTGGATCCAGAAACTGGTTCAATACCATTGGCAAGGTAACAGGAGGTACACACAGTGTCTGGTTTCTCTCTTTTTGTAATGTTTGTACCCATTGGTGATCAGAATTATAAGTTGAAACATGATAATATCAAATTCTATCGTTTTGTTTTCATTTATCAGCTGGAATAATTTTATAAGAAGATGTTTCTCCTTACCTACTATTTGGTTATTTTCTGGTACAAATTTTACAGTAAAGGGCAGAATAAATTCTTGATTCACCCTCGGCAGAATGCTGTGGCATTACAGCTCACAGCAACCTCCAACTCTTGGGCTTAAGTAATTCTCTTGCCTCAACCTCCCAAGTAGCTGGGACTACAGGCACCTGCCACAATGCCAAGCTATTTTTTGTTGCAATTCTCATTGCTGTTTTAGCTGGCTGGTGCTGGGTTCAAACCCATCATCCTTGGTATTTGGGGCCAGTGCCCTACCCACTGATGCCCTACCCACAAGCAATGTCCTAAATTCTTCATTCTTTTGTTATTCACATAGTTTTCAAGTTAACCTCTTTGTTCCCTGTCATTCTCAGAAAATGACAAATTGGTTTATTTTAAAATATTGCATGGATTTAAAACTATTAGGTGAGTTATTATAATTTTTATTTTTAATAAAACTCAAAATATTCTATCTTTGACTAGCAAAATCCTCTTCAAATTGGTTATGAGGATTTTTTTACAAGATCCTAGTAATCTTTGATAGCTTCCTTGCTATCTAGTATGATATATAAAATATTTATATATTCAATTTTATACCATTTATGTAGATATTTAAATGTCTTATAAGTTTATGCTAATATTTCCAATTAAAATTTAAAACTACTGAGGTTTTGCTTGACTTTTTCTATATTATGTAGGTATCTCTTTTTCTCCACTCTGAGAATCTTGGCTCTCAAATGCAAGATGATAGAAGTCGAATATCCCATAATCACTCATTTGGTTTATCCACTCCTCATATATAATAGGCTAGAATAGCAACTAAATATTATTGAATTGAGATGATACCACCAAATATAATTACTGGAAACAGTTACAATTTGTATTCACCCCTGTTCTTCCCCTTTTTCTGCACATTTTTTGTGGTTGGCTTATATCTATATTTTTGGATCTTTTAACCAATACATATTATGACCTGTATCTTTTAAACCATGTATAACATTGCTTCCATGCTGTATGTTTAATATCTACTGCATATTTTTAGCCTGCTGTCTCACTTGTCATTTTGCTTGTCTGAAATCTTTTTTCAGCATATTCACTATTAAAATCTCATAGGAACAATATTTCTTAACTTTATGTTAAACATTCACAACAGTTTCTGTGTCCTTTATATTTGAAAGCCAATTTTGTTGGACATACAATTCTTGGCTCACATTTTCCTTTCTTAACTATCTTAAATATGTTACTTCATTTTCTTTTTACATAAACATGAATGCCAAAAAGTCTGATGATAATCTGATCGTATTTCTCTTGTAAGTTATTTGCTATTTTTACCTAGACTCTGAAGCAATTTCTTTTTCTTTAATGTCCAATAACTTTACTGTGCAATAGAATATGTCTTGGTATAGGTCACCGTCTATGATATACAATGTGCTCTTTCAATAAGTTATTTCAAATATTATTTTATTTCAGTCAAGTATCCTTGAATTATAGGCCTTGCTTTATTATTTAATAAATTATTAAATTAAACAATAGTTTATTAATAAATAAGGCCTATAATTTAGGAATACTATTAGGCCTTATTTATTCTGCTCACTTGCTTCCCTTCTTTAGTGGTGACTCCTATTACTAGTATTTTGGATCTTCTTTTCCCGTCTTCAGCATTTTCTACATTCTCTCAACTTCCTTTTTTCTTTTTCTTCTCTTGACTCTGGTGTTTCCTCTTTTTTATGTTCTATTTGACCTCAGATATTTTTTGTGTTTATTCATTCTTGTTTTCCTTCTAAATGACTTTTTTCTGTACTTTGAATTCTGTATTGAGTTCTATCATCTCATTTCTAATTCTTGAATTCTGTATTGAGTTCTATCATCTCATTTCTAATTCTGATTCATGTTGTTCTTTAATGTCTCTATCATTTTCTTAATACTTTTAGTTGGTTTCAGAATAACCCATTACATTTTTACCTTTTTCTTAACATATCCTTCTGACACGACTTTATTGTTTATAAGGATCTTGTTCTACTTCTTAATCTCATTTTCCTATAATATCTTTACATGGGATTTGGCCTCAGCAATTTTTTGATGCTCATTGTAAGTGAATTTAGCTTTCCTTGACTTTCACAAGGAGATCTGGTTCGGAGAGCTCTTCTAACTTCACAGGATAATCTCTTCAGTTGTTTTTGTATGGCATTTCAAATATAGTAGCTTATTTGCTAAATACTCCTGGCTCTGTTGCCTCACAGCTTCTTATCTCAGCAATTTCTCCTTGTAGGGAACCCTATCCTGGAATGAGCCCTTGTAGGTTAGTTTTGAGATTTCATGGGAGTACACTGCTTCAGTCACTAAGCCTTTAGGGAGGTCCTCATACTCACCAATGACTAAAATGACAAAAGTCTTCCCAGATTTATCTATGCTTTCTCCTACTTAGAGATCTCCATGCTTTCTATAGCACAGATGAATAACATGCAATGTTGTGGCTATGGTAGGTTGTCATCATTCATTTGTATTTGGTTTGTGGAGATACCTTATCACCTAGTTTTTTATAAATAATACCCATTAATTTTTTTTTGATATCTATATGATCTGTTTTCTTTTTTATTTTATTTTATTATTAAATCATAGCTGTGTACATTAATGCGATAATGGGGTACCACCATACACTGCTTTTAAGGACCATTTGACATATTTTCATCACACTGGTTAATATAGCCTTCCTGGCATTTTCTGAGTTATTGTGTTAAGACATTTACTAAGTTTCACATGTACCCTTGTAAGATGCACCACAGGTGTAATCCCCCCAATCACCCTCCCTCTACCCATCCTCCCCCATCCCTCCCCTCTCTCTCCCCTTTCCCCATATTCTTAGGTTATAACTGGGTTATTCTTTTAGTTTCTTGAGCTTTAAAGGGCTCCATCAGTTGATTACCTCTAATATACCGCATAGTCCGTTGATACTGATTTTTTGTTAAACGGTCACATTTCTCCTGTGTTTTCCACATGCTTAGTAGTTATTGTTGTGTTCTGAACATTATCCTTATGGGTTATAAGGCATGTGGATTTTGTTATTTTTCTTTCTTGACAAGCAGTTCAATTATGGGCCTATCGTGGTTGTTCCTGTGAAGCTTGGCTTTACTATTTTTTTAGGATGTATGATTTTACCTTTGAAGCGATACCTAGGATATCGCCTTTATTTTAGTATGCAGTCCCTATTACTAAGTTGGAACTTTTTCTGGGATCTCAACCTGACTGCCTCAGTTTATCATGAAGTTGTCTGCAGTCTTCTCAAACCAAAGTAGTTCTATCTAACCATCAAAAAGGCCTTCAGCATCCCTGTGCTGCCCACATCTCTCAGGAAACAACTTCTGTGCTGCATAGTGGCTGTGCTACGCCTATACAACTTCTCTCAGTTAAGACCTCATGACAAATCTTCATTCAGACTTCTGAGACCTTTTCTCTATGCAACTTCCTATGTTCTTGCAACCTGTAAGCACATCTCATCTGTTTTGGGATCCCATAATTTGTATTCACCTCATCAGCTCTGAGATACTGCTTCCCTATGTGAGCTCCAACTGGATCTGATATGAAGCATGAGCATATTCCCTAAGCAGAATGCTGAACCTATATTCACCTTCTCTGAAGGATCATAGGCTAGATATGCCTGTTACCCAATGTCTGAAAACAATTGGCTTCTACACTTTATCTTTTGTTGTCAAAACAGAATTTTATTTTTGAGACAGAGCCTACTCTGATGCCCAGTCTAGAGAGCTGTGGCATCTGCCTAGGTCACAGAAAATTCAAACTCCTGGCCTCAGGCAATCCTCCTGCCTCCGCCTCCTGAGTAGCTGGGACTGAAGGCACCTGCCACAACACCTGGCTATTTTTTCTATTTTTAGTTTTTAATCTATTTTTAATCTAGAGATCTTTCCAACCATGGAATAATACTTTAAGAATATGAAAGACCCTAGAAATAAGCTTGGAAAGAAAGCTATGGTGTGGTAGTTCACCGAGTTTCAGTGATCCATCTAAATTTTAAGACTTTAAGTCTATTATTTCTATTTTAAGTAAAAGTCATTTCTATTTTTTTCTATTTTTATTAAAGCTGAGATCTTGCTCTGGCTCAGGCTAGTCTCGAACTCCTGACCTCAAGTGATCCTCCTATCTCAGCCTCCCAGGGTGCTAAGATTACAGGCATGAGCCACCAGTCCTGGCCAAAGTGGAATATTTGTTATATGTATGCTTTTTATCTGGTATGTCAAATGTAAGAGGCTATTGTCATGGATATATAATACAATTTCTTACTGTATTATTTGGCTAGACATTATTATTTATTATAGCTTCAACTTTTATTAATATCAATATCAGTTACCATTTCCTGAGGGTATAAAAAAAGCCCCTGGAATATTTTTTCTTGGGGGTGGACAAGTCATGAACAAAAAGGCTCCAGTGTCAAACTTTCAACTAATATTCATCTAAGGACGTCTGAAATATAAAGAATGCGTCATGCCTAATAAGTAAGATATTGAAATAAGAAAATTTAAATTGAAAACTAGTTGAGGTGATTTGATGAAGCTCAAGAGTAATAAAACAAAATAAAAAAAAAAAACAACAACGTACTTTCTTTCAATCTTTGCCAATAGTTTGTTGAATGTTTATGAGCAAGTTGAGTAATGAGAACGTGTAAGTAAGTTTTAGTATATTTGCAAAATTGGGCTCATACACTTGTCCTATCTGCTAGACAGGCTCTTTGGATATGACATAGCATCGTGTTTACCTACTACCAAGTCACTGTGGTAGAATACAAAGAGATAGACATATAATCTCTTACTATTAAAAGTTCTTGGAGAAGTTACCTATCCTTTCTGAACCTCACTTTTGTCTAAAATTGTGGTAAGAGCATTTCTGTCATTTGTCTCTTATGTAAGGGATAAATATAAGTTGGCACATGGCAAATACTCTTTTTTTTTTTTTTTTAAATTTCTGGTTGTGCTTTATTGAGAACCGTCCTGAGAAGAAGATAGTGATAGTCGTGTTAAATATATTACTAGTAGTATAGTAATATAGAACTAGTGTTCTAGTAAATATTATTCACTAGAACATTTTCTGTATGTGTAAACTTGCAAGGATCAAAGGGTAAAAGAAAAACAAGCAAACTAAATCCTATGAAAATGCTGAGTTACATATTGGATAGGCCATAAAGATAGAAGAAGTCACAGGATTCATACATATTTCTCTGCAGTGCCATTAATTCACAGAAGAGTTAATCTAGAGATCTTTCCAACCATGGAATAATACTTTAAGAATATGAAAGACCCTAGACATAAGCTTGGAAAAAAACTATGGTGTGGAAGTTCACCAAGTTTCAGTGATCCATCTAAATTTTAAGACTTTAAGAAAAATAGTGTATTTTTCTTCTGTATAGCCCTGTTTTGAGGCATTAAAAAATAATTTCATTAAATATGCTTTTTAAGATAATATCTTTGTTTTTGTCAGGGATCCAATGCAATAGGAGCACAGAAAGCATGAACACACATCTATAATGATTCAGGGTTGAATATCATATTTCAGATCTTAATTATGAGTTTGTTTCAAGAAAGATACGTATCAAAATTTTCCATCATTAGCAAGACAGTAGGACCTGCAAATGCTTTATGCTGCATTCCAATTGTGACTATTTTATGTATTAAATTAGAGCAGCAAGATTAATAGTTCTTAACATTGACTTCACACTGTGAGAAACATTAACTTTGCAAATTTTCAGAATGATATTGCAAGGCATTTATATTAGTTTTCTCATCCATGTCACGGAGATGACAATAATGTATTCACCTCGCCTAAAACAACACACAGCAAATGGCAAATGGTTATTATTCCAAGCCTGCTTTCTTAGCGATTTGTCTGTGTTCAGCACAGCCATTATTTATTTTATAGTATATACAGCAACAAAAATAGAACGGTATAGTAAGAGTTTAGAAAATACATTTTTATTGATGCATTTCCTTTCATACAGACAGAAAGGCTTTGAAACATATATTTGATGACTAGATACTTAAAGAATACTATCATTCATCAGATTTCAACAGCAAAACCATGCATTATTGAGATTTGTGTGTACCTAAAGAGATGGGCAAGTGAAAAAAAAAATTGTAACGTTTGTGAAATGTGCTTTGATATACAGACAAATATAAGAAGTCCTTGGCACTACAAAATATAATTCTTCTTGAAGAGGGGGAGATTGACAAGGTTGCTCAGGGCTGGAGGATAATATAAAGCCACATGCAATTGTGTGTGCGTAAAGATGAAGAAGTGTTTTGCAGGAACAAGTCAGTTTGTTGATATTTAGGATGCAAGTGAATACAGAGGGCATCTGAGACTAGCACAGACCCTGACTATAAATTAATAGTAAGCTCTGTTGATGACACACATGCATACAGAAATATCTAACTTCACCAAAAAGAAAATGTACCAAATGTTTATAAAAAACCATCACTGGATATCAGAATTGGTGGTGATTTTTAATTTGTTAACATTTTAGAGTGTTTATATTAGTGAAAAACAATATATATTATTTAAAATCAGGAGCTGGTGAGGCAGATCTGTATATTTACCCTCTGTCTAAAATATCTGAAAGATAATAGTAAACTTTTGAAACTAAAATAATCAAAGAGAACACGAGAAAAAGGACAACCTGGGGGGAAGGGGTCAGAGTTACTAGCCCAAAATATGACACTTTGGGATCAGAATTATTTTGAGCTGAAGGCAACTGAGAACAGAGGCAGAAAAAGCTTTCTGATCTATACTTTTTGTGTGTGTGTCAAAAAGGGGGACATAGATTTTCCTTTGCAAAGGCAACCCAAATTTTCATTTTGAAAGGTGTCTTTTTCTCCTGTACCAGGAAGCAGAAACCAGCCCTTAATCACTAGAGATAACTCTTATCAATATAGAAGACATCAACTTGAATCTGCATAACAGATCTTACTAAACAACTCTTGTATTCATTTAGTTTTTAAAATATATTTACCTTTCGACAATTTGTCTCCTCTGGAAGTCCAGCACTTTCTCTTGCTTTGCATATTTATTTTCCAAAAATTTATTATCCTTTGTTAAGATAGTATATGAACCCCAATTCTATCTCTTTGTGTCACATTGCTTTGTAAACTCCTATATATAAATACGTAATTAAATTTGTTTTTATATTCTCTTGCTAATCTGTCTTTTGTGAGTTTAATTCACAGGGCTACAACTATTATACCTAAGAAACTAGAGGAAAGTTTTTGTTTTTCTCCTCTACAAGAGAAAAAGATTGATTTTGACTTTACTAGACAGGAATTATATCCAAAATGATTAAAATACAACATAGAATAGGAACATAAAAGTTAGGGTCTATACTAAAATCTTGCCTCTACCTTCACTTCATATCTGTTTTATTCCTGCTTCTTGTGGGTATCTTTCTTTTTCAGATTAGAGCTAAAGTGATAGGATGTGCAAAGGCTTTCAAAAATATTGGCTGTGATTCTCCTGATCTCACAATTCTTGACTCTTACTAATTAATGCATTTCTGATTTTTATTATCCATTTCTCAAAACTTTCACAAAACCTCCATCATATACATTTAGCAATAAATCTTTCTAAAGACACTTTTTCTGAGAAGAGCTTGCTCATTCTTCCAAAACACTTGTTCTTATATTTATTTTTTAATGAGAATTTTCTAACTGTACTCTGCTTTCACAATGATTGTATTTTCTAAGTTTTCCACAGAAAGAAAACTTTAAGAAATATTCAGACCATAAATTCAAACATAATCTCAAATTCCCAGTTATTCAGTAGATTGGCAAAGGGTGAGACTAATACTGGAGTTTCAGAATTAGACAAGATATAGAATAAGTTGAATATGAGGTAAACATTATTATATGTTATGGAAATTTCTCTTAAAAATTCTCCTTAGAGATACATTCTACTTAATGTTGCTTTCCTTATAATACCTTTCTTCAGTAAGGCAACTATTAGAAGCCACCAATGTTTACCATCCGTTGATGTAGTTTTTCATTCATTTATTAAGCATCTATTTTGAAGAATCTACTCTCAAACAGACTATAATGGCTTACTTTAAAACATAAAATGGGAAACTAGTAGGGAAAAAGTGTATAACAACAAAATCTACAGAGCTATAGGGCCAGGCATGGTGGCTCACACCTGTAATCCTAGCACTTGGGAGGCAGAGTCCAGTGGATTGCCTGAGCTCACAGGTTCAAGACAAGCCTGAGCCAGAGAGAGACCCCATCTTTAAAAATAGCCAGGCATTGTGGTGGGCACCTGTAGTCCCAGCTACTTGGGAGACCAAGGCAAGACAAGTCCTTGAGCCCAAGAATTTGAGGTTGCTATGAGCTGTAACTCTACAGCACTTTACTGAGGGGCAACAAAGTAAGACTCTACCTCAAAAAAATAAAAAAATAAAGAGAGCTATAAACACTACTAGAAAATTCTTACAAAACTGAATTGAATTTATTGCCCTGAGAAGTTGGGATGAATGGAATGGAGGAGGTAAGTATTTATAACAGAGAAGTGGAATGATATTTATCAACTGAATTAAAAACAACAGCAACAACAACAAAAAAAAAAATTGATGAGAGATATCAAAGGAGAGGTAAATATGCACATTCCCATTTTTTTTTTTTTTTCCAAATTAGACTTGTTGGTATATTTGGATATCCAGCAAAAAGAAAAAAAGAAAAAAAAAAAAAAAGTCTACCGTGTGAAAACTTGGTAAGGAATTAGCAGACTCATGTGAACAGAAAGGTGGAAAACACTTTGTCACAAGGTCAAAGTAAGAAACTGATAAAGGTTTGAGCCTCTTGTCTTGAAATTATTAAAAATAACCTTAATAAATATCAAGGCCAATATCGATATACATCAAGGGGCTATTTAATATCAATTGTAGAAAACATAAACAAATAAGTCACTGGCAAAGGTGTACACATTTTATTATGCAGAAATTTCCAGGAGGTTCATTGCCATGAAATTTAACCATCATTTCTATGAAAAACAGAAGGACACATTTAGCATTCAAATGGAAATCTTTGTCACATTTTATAAACACTTAAAACCTTTCAGATAAAAAGTCACATGAACACTGGGCCACATTCCTATGTCCGATATTTTAGCAATTCATTTGCATTGAGGGTGATTACTTCTGAATCTTTAGATGTAACCCCTAATAAAATGCATTTAAATATAATATGATACAAACTATGAAAGATGCTATAGCACTCATGTTTAAAAATTAGCTGTAATCCATTTGATGTAAACTTTCATTTGTATAATAAATAAAAACATAGGTTAAAATCTAAACTTTGGAACATAAGAGAGAAGCGCAGAACGTTTCCTACCATACCTTGGGATGAACTCCCTGTTTGTATTCAAGCAATAGGGACAGGTGAGTCTAAGAGTAACACATCTGAGGATCCTTTTTTTCTAGGTCTACGATTTTAATTAACAATCCCTCTGAACAAAAATGACCATAAAACTTAAGTCCAATATTTACTGTGGACTTACCATGAGTTTGTCATTGAGCTAAGCATTACAAATTAGTATGATCATTGGTGTGTATGTCTTTCAATTCTCATAATAATTTGAAGAGGCACATTTTAGTATTTTCACAGTTTTAAAGGGAAAAATGAGCAAAAATCATACCAAATAACTTTAGATTTCAGTAAGTTAGTTGACTCGGGAATCATACCCAACCAACACCTAAGTCCATGGTCTTAATCATACAATGTACTTCCTCCTCACATTTTAGGAAGTTTATATTAATAACATGTAGGTCACTACAAAAGTTTTGAGACAGACTGTGTTATGGTTCATTGTTTCACTTACAAGAAACACAGGTGACAATGTCCTTTCTGATTAACCTGGGCAAGTTTCAACTTGCTCAGCTTCCAAGTGTTGTTGGGAGGGTTTCATTTATTTCTATCCATGGGGATTTTTCATTTCTCAATGTATTAGCAAATTAGAAATTACCTTGGCAGGAAACAGTTGGAAATTGTTTGCCAGTACATATAAATCTATCTTTCTTTTTAATATGATCTAGTCAGGATATCAAAACCCTTGTGTTGAAGTACTTTGTAAAAGAAGTTACAAATCAAGTTAAAAAATAAAAGAAGACTAGTTTTACCCTGTGGTCAGTAGTATGAGGTCCCTCACTCAACGTGTAATAGACCAATTGCATATGTTCTTACAAAGTTACTCCATGCACACAGGCTGTTAGTGTGTGTGTGTGTGTGTGTGTGTGTGTGTGTGTGTGGGTGTATGGTAAAGCAGGGCTAGGATCTTCTTTTTCTTTCTTTCTTTCTTTCTTTCTTTCTTTCTTTCTTTCTTTCTTTCTTTCTTTCTTTCTTTTTTTCTTTCTTCTTCTTCTTCTTCTTTTTTTTTTTTTTTCCTCTTTATTTTCTCCAGGCAAGAGTTTGATGCCAAGCCTATTGACAAAGTTCAGCTCTGGGGTCATGAGAATTGTGCAGCACACAACTGACAGTTTTATGTTCCTGAGACTCGCGAAGCTTTTATCCTCTTCCTGGTCTTTCTTTACTGCCATGTCTGTTAACCTCTGCTTCTCAACCTGCCCCAACTATTGTGCAGAGTCATACTGGGAAGTCTGGATGCAGACAACTAGAAATTCAGCTTAGTAACTGAGTTTCATTGCAGGAACACATTTCACAATATTTTGGTGAGTTTTTCATACAGTGGGATCTATTCAAACCATTAGATAGTAATCTCCTTTTCAGCTAACTAGATCTTTGGAGACAAATATAATAGGAGTTTTGAAGACATACAGGTCTTCAGAAGTTTTCTGCAATCAAAGTAAGTAATGAGAAATGGATATCTTGCTAGTCATAAATATAATTCCACGTTCTCTGCCTGTGTTAGTTCATACAAACATAGTAAGTAAATCTGTGGTTTCAATTGACAACCTCAGAAATAAATTAATAAAGAAATCCTCATGGAATGAATAGCCTATGCATGACAAAAATATGGAAAAACCATCTTTAGCTAACGGTTGAAAGCCATCTAGGGCACAATTTCCAGTTCTGGGTATATTTTACTCTCAAGCAATTAATGGCATCAGGGTACCAACCTGCTTTCCGTAGTAAAAACAAACAAAAAAACCTACCTAGATCATCTCAGTGTACACACAAACTGTTTGGGATTTGTTTTTACATTAGCTATTTGGAACTTGGAATGTGTTTTTCCCATGGAAATAATAATACAAATTGTGGTTAGGCTCTTGAGATTGTCGATAAAACATCTATTTCACTAATAATGCATTTGAAATGTGCTACTAACCCTGGATCCAGGTCATGGTTGAAAAGACATATGGGGAACTACTGGATAATAGGATGTGGGTGAAAAGACCTCTCCCTTTTAAGATGCAGCACTCAATCATCCATCAATACTGCAAAATTGCCTTTGTTGATGGCTTTTTATGTTAAGCATAAAATATATTTTTGTATTTTGAAATTGGGGTCATCATAAACTTAGAAACCAGAAATAACCATTATTAGTAGATTAGTAAATAGGTAAAGAAGCCAATTACAAACAAACTGCACAGTATAAATTATTTGTCTATAGATCCATCTTTTGATGTACACATGAAAAGCTCTGAAAAGATATAAAATAAGTTTTATTTAATTGTTTATGCATATAAGTTATAATCTGCTAAAATAGTTGTTTGGGGTATTGATAATGCTTTTCTTGGGAAAAATGCTTCAAATTGTATTTGCTGGGTCAGAGTATCTGTTATTTAATACTTTTCATAGGTAATGCCAAATGGCTTTCCAGGAAGGTGATTCTAACTTATAGTTTCACCAGAAGGACATACAAGTAGTTGTGTAAAAATTTCGTATTAAATGATATTTTGTTGTTGTTGTTGCTGTTTCTAGGACCATTTTATTTTCCTTTCCACATCTTCCCTACTTTGCTCTCTCTCTCTCTCTCTTTTTTTTTTTTTTTTTTTTTTTTTTTTTTTTGTCTCCCACCTAAAAAGGCCTGGTGCCTTCTTGATCTTCAAAACCCCTTCTACACCCACACTTTGAAATTTTATTTCTCTATTACACTTTAACTCATCCATTTACACTGTTAAATCAAAAATTTCCCTTATCTGAAATTCACACAGGGTTTCCAAAAATTACATCTCGTTATCTATAGAAGTTTCTGAGTAAGTAGAGCTAAAACGTGTTTTAGGAATGTGTTCACATTTTGAGGATCTAAGTTTTTTTCCAGTCTGGTTTATCCATAATTAAAGGAATACAGAAAGGACTATTTCAAAAGAACAGCTAAAAATAATGGATTCTGAAATACATGGTGGCTGGAAGTGCTGACTTTCACTGAGAAGATAGTTCTTTTTTTTTTTTTATTGTTAAATCATAGCTGTGTACATTAGTGCAATCACCTGTACCCATTCTAAGATGCAACATATATGTGGCCCCACCCCTTATCCTCCCTCCACCAAAACCTCCCCCCTCTCTTCCCCTTCCTTGGCCCTTTCCCCATAGTCTTGTGCTATAGTTGGGTTATAGCCTTCATGTGAAAGCTGTAATTTAGCTTCATAGTAGGGCTGAGTACATTGGATACTTTTTCTTCCATTCCTGAGATACTT
>CAUYPK010040535.1:0-10652 GCA_963574355.1 Loris lydekkerianus | reverse complement strand
TGCAGCCCAATTTATAATTGCTAAGTCATGGAAGAAGCCCAAGTGCCCATCGACCCACGAATGGACTAGCAAATTGTGGTACATGTACACCATGGAATACTATGCAGCCTTAAAGAAAGATGGAGACTTTACCTCTTTCATGTTTACCTGGATGGAGCTGGAATATATTCTTCTTAGCAAAGTATCTCAGTAATGGAAGAAAAAGTATCCAATGTACTCAGCCCTACTATGAAGCTAAATTATAGCTTTCACATGAAGGCTATAACCCAACTATAGCACAAGACTATGGGGAACGGGCCAAGGAAGGGGAAGGGAGGGGGGAGGTTTTGGTGGAGGGAGGGTAATGGGTGGGGCCACATCTATGGTGCATCTTAGAATGGGTACAGGCAATTGCACTAATGTACACAGCTAGGATTTAACAATAAAAATAAATTAATTAATTAAAATAACAAATTAAAATATAATTTATTTATATTAATATTTACTGAGCACTTACAGTTTTGAGGGAACCTCTATAAGTTTCCAGAAGTATTCCCCTTATGTGGCATATCTTGGGGATGAAACATTTCAGAGTTTAGGAGACCTTTCTACCATACTCAATATTGTCATACAAGGCTGTAATACACTTCAATATTTATCAATCACCACTTACTTTCCACTCTTGAAAGCACTTTCACATTCATTTCTATTTAAGTTTCAAATACTACAAATAAAGATAAGTCACTACTCTGAGCGCTTAACATGGATTATATTATTTAATTCTCACCAAACCTTATGAGGTAGGAGCTATTATTATCCCCATTTCGCAAATGTGCAAATCAAGACACAGAGAAGTTAATAACTTACCCAAAGTCAGACCACTAGTAAATGATGGAACCAATACTCACATTCAAATATGCCTGACTATAGAGTCAGTATTGTTTAGCAAATATTCTATGTATGTGTATAATATCATAGTGTATTAATATTTACACTTTATAACCTGCCTTTTAACTCAGTAAAAATTGTGGAATCTTTTGATGTCAGTAAATATTAGGTTGGTTCAAACGTTTTGTCCATTTTTTTTTTTCATTTTGTCTATTTTAATGTCATGTGTTTTTGTAGCTTCATATCTCAATAAATATTTATTCTACTGTGTTGTGGTATGTATTGATCGATGGAGAATTTTGTACTCTATACACTGATGATGTTCATTTTTTTCTACTTTTAATTTTTTTTATTCTTTTCAGCCTATTACTATATGATGTCATTAAGCGATTTTCAGCCAGTTTTTCTCTACGAATTCAAATTGAACCAAAGAGCTGCCAAAACAGCCCAAAACATTAACCAGGCATTTGGCAATGATAGTGTTAATGAACGCACTGTTGGACATTGGTTTGTGAAATTTTGTTCCAGAAATTTTAGCCTCGAAGATAAGCCCCGAAGTGGTCGATCTAGAGTAATCCAGGACGAGGATTTGAGGACCCTGGTGGAGACTGACCCATCACAAGCGGTGCGTGGGATGGCGGAAGAACTGGATGTCAGTTCCCATGCAGTTTTTGATGGTTTAAAATATTTTGGAAAGGTCAAAAAGCTCGAAAAGTGGGTGCCCCATGATGTAAACAATCGGCAGAAATTGTCACGTTTCGAGGTTTGTTCTTCATTGCTTTTGTGCAACCAAAATGATCCTTTTTTGGATCAGATCATCATGTGTGATGAAAAGTGGATTCTCTACAACAATAGGAAATGTTCAGGACAGTGGTTGGACACCGATGAGCCACCCAGACACTTCCCAAAGGCGAAACCCCACCAAAAAAAGATCATAGTTACTGTATGGTGGTCAGCGGCTGGTGTGATTCACTATAACTCTCTGCAACCAGGCCAAACCATCACAGCAGAGTCCTATTGTGAGGAAATCAACGAAATGTACTGAAAATTGCTCAGCAGCAGCCAGCACTGGTCAACAGAAGAGGTCCGATCCTGCTCCACGACAACACCCGGCCACACGTCTCACAAATCACCATCCGAAAATTAAAGGAATTGAGCGTCGAAGTTCTGCCCCACCCGCCATACTCCCCAGACCTCTCTCCGACCGACTACCATCTTTTCAAGCACTTCGATAACTTTCTCACCGGTAGAACCTTTGCCAGTCAGGACCTAGCAAAAATGGCCTTCGTTGACTTCATCGAATCCCGAGCATCCCATTATGCTGATGGTATTAATCAACTTGTGTTACGTTTGCAAAAGTGCACTGATTCAAATGGCGCTTATTTCGATTAAATTGAATAAATATTCACTGAGATATTACAGTTTAAATTAGACTCATAAAAACGAACAAAACTTTTGAAATGACCTAATATAATGCTATGTTACTATTTAAAATGCATTTATGCTATTTCATTATAAAGCTATACCAGAATTTATTTAACTTCACTGATAGAAATTTTGATTGTGTCTTTCACAATTTAAACAGTAATGTGCTGAAAACCTTGTATTTATATACATCTCCATTCATGTGTGTTACTATTTACACAGAATAAATTCTTAGAAGCTTTATGCCACTTTGGAGATATGACAAGTGTCACCTAAAAATGACATTTAAGTAAAGCCCCCAAATAGACAGAGCCAAGCCAATAGCTTTATAAAGCCAAACACAAATACTCCCAAGTGTAGATGTGTTAATGGTGAGTAGAAGGTGAAAGAACAAAAACAAAAACAGCAAAAAATCAAAGAAAAAAAAAGAAGTGGTAAATAGTCAAAGAGATAAATATGAAGAAGAAAAAGCTAAAGTAAAACCAAAATCTGGATTTATGAATATCTGTGAGTGGGTAAGAGAGAATATTGGCTAGTAATAGCTTTAATAGTCAAATGGGACAGATTGACAGTGCAAAAGAAGAAATTTGAATTAAGTAGTTTTTTTTTAAGAATTGTTTTAAGAGCAGAGAGAAAGGAGGGGCCATAGTCTTATGCTGAAGTACCACTCAAAAGCAAAAGAAACAGTTGATAGAGAAACTAACATGACAGCTCCAGAAGTGAGCAGCAGGATCCAGCTGTTGAAGAAAAGAAATACTCTCAGTCCTGCTGGCCTCACTGCTGAGTTAAACAAGATTTTGGAGGACAGCAGCTTTAGAAAAGCATTGAAGGCTGCTGTTTTTAGTGGTACCTGGGAGGAAGGTAAAATGGTCACCAAGGTGACACACTGAATTTTGCTGCCAAAGGTGCTGATACTGGCTGAATGCATACTCCTTACGGTACTAAAAACAGTAATAAAGGGAAAGGGAGTATTTGATAAGTACTAGAGTTTCTCCAAAGTTATTTAAATAGCTAAGGGCGTGAAATGTATCTAGATCACAAACAAGCTTTGGTATATGATTTTTTTCTCAAACTATTGCAAAGAATTAAAAATGCCAAATGTAATAATGAAATTGAAGTTACCACATAGAAATGGATGGGTAAGGGAAGAAATTGAAGTGACAATGAATCCATGAACGGCTATCCCTATGTGTGGTCTTCCACACCCCTCTTACAAAAACTGATGCCATGCTTGAGCATAGCCGAGTATAAATATAAAGAGGGGATAGTTTATATGTAGCCAGTTACATATTTTTCACATGAAATCACATTAGAAATAGACACAGAGGGCTGGAAAACCTGAAGTAAGACAAAGTGAAAAGTTAGAAATACAGAAATCAAAGGGAAATACACCGGTAGCAAAATTCTGTGGGTGGTGAAACTTTTTGACATCTACTTTATAGGGAAAGAAGACACAGGAATAATTTAGGAAATAAGAATAAATCTCAGCAGAAAATAAAAATAAATGTAGAGGGTTTTGAAGTTATTAGAATATGTGGTAAGACCAAGCAAACATTTTTAGTGTTTAGTCAACCTCATGGAAGCTGTTGAGGTAGAAGCCTGGAATAGTAAATCCAATATTTACAAAGCTCATATTTCAGTACCTAGAAGAAGGTGGGCTGGGATTAATCAAGGTAGAATTAATGTAGTTCAGGGAAAATAATTAGGTTTTTGTTTCAGACAGACATCAGCTTACATCTCAACTCTAAAACTTACTAACTGTATAGCCTAAAGACAAAATTCACATCTCTCTGAACTGGTTTCTACATTAAAAAATGAGTATGATAATGGTATCTACCACAGAGTGCTACTGTAAGTAACTGATGAGATCACATACAAAATAATTCCTACAATATAAAAAGTTCTCAAAAAATATAGAGCTGTGAGGGAAAATGTTCATTAATATTTTAATAGTAATTGTATCCTTATGGTGGGATTTAGGGAATTATTTGTTTTTCTTCTTGAACTGTTTTCTTTCTTGAATGAAATTCTAAAATAATATCCTATTTTTAATAGTTTAAGACTTACAAGAAGTTGAAAAGATATTTCAGAATTACCATGTGCCCTTCATCTACTTTTTCCTAATGTTAATATCCCATATAAACATAGTACATTATTATTAAAATCAGGAAATTAACATAGGTATACTACTACTATTAACTAAGACACATGTTTACTCAAAATTCACCAGTTCTTGCATGTACTCCTTTGGTATACAGTTCTATAAGTTTGTATTATATGTTGAGATGTGACTAACCATCACCAAAACCAGGTTACAGACTTGTTGATTGGGTAGTTTTAAAAAGACAGTGTACATATTTTCTTTTTAGATAAAAAATATAATGTTGTGACTGTAAAATTATAATATCTTACCTTTTAGAAAAATCCTTCTATAGGTAGATGTTTTATTTGAAGAAATGCATTATGACCAATATGGGAATGTTGCAGGGTGCTTGAACCACATCAATAAAGGTTCTTAATAGAAGTACCTTTGCTTGTGAGCCTGTTTTTATGGCCTTTCAAGTTCAGTCCTTCACATGCATATACCACAGTAGCCCACCAAGTTCAATCTACCTCTTAAACATGAGAAGGAAAAATAAAAAGAATAAATACAGACAAGGTGTTCTAGACTATGGCTTGTCAATGTATTTTCTGGAGGTTTGCTATAAATGCAGGATCTTAGAACCCACCTAAAACAAATGAATCAGAATCTTCACTTTAATAAGACCTGCTAATGATCCTTATGCAAGTTAAAATTTTACAAGTGCTATTCTTGAGGTATATTTGAATTTAAAAATTGGAATAAATAGATAATATTAAAGCATATTTATTTCCTCATCAGAATTGCAGGAATCAATAAGAATAAGGAAAACAAAAGAGATCGTGATAAATGAATCCAAGGAATTCTTTAGAAGACAGAAAGTAGATGAAAGAGTAGTCACTGATTTTGCAGAGTGGAGAAGTTCATTGCCCAAAATGTGCACAAAGAGAGATTTTAATAATAAGGTAAAGAATCCAAGGGAGGCTCAGAACTCAGATGCACCATTTTTGGCAGAGATCAGGGATGGAGGTATGTGGAGTTGATATATATATATATATATATATATATATATATATATATATATATATATATATATATAGAGAGAGAGAGAGAGAGAGAGAGAGAGAATATATGTATGTATATATGTGTGCATATATATGCATATATATGTATATATGTGTGCATATACATATATGAATTAATCAAAGTTCATTTCCATACACAGAGACACTACTCCTCATACTCACAGAACATCATTAGCCAGAACCTATTCTATAAGCCAGAAACCACTGAATATTTATTGGTTAGAAAAAACAAACCAAGAGTCTTCAGAATCAGGGACAACAAGCAAGCAAGAGAGCAAATTGAATATAAGGTTATTAACTGAAACTTTGCATAAGAAATGGTCAGATACTCATGTATACTCCTTCCACTATACCAGTGGCAGAAAACTTTACAACCAGATTAGTGCCCTCTGGCAAGAAACTGAAATAGCCTTTTCTGGAGAAATTTAGCTTGAAAGAAAAGACTTCTCCCAGTGATATTTTGGGTCCCCAATGAACCTTCTGAACACTAGTGAACTTCTCCAGGCTGTACACCTTGTCCAAGCACATCAAGCTCCCATTCAGCATTTTATGCATGAAATATATATATAAACAGGTAATCAATGATCACAGGTCACTGAGGAAAGCTCTCAAGATATGATAAAAGAAGAAAGGAAAGATAGAAAACAATGCAAGGAAAGGGAAAAAAGCCACAACATATGAGAAAGCATTGTTTCCATAAAATAAATATAAACTGTTATAAATTTAAAAAAAGAAAGACCTCAGGGAAATTAAAAATTATAAAAATTAATATAATTAATTGTACTATATAAAATTAAATTAATAAATATAACATAATAAAATAAAAATTCAATATAAGGTAAGAAAATTAAGCAACAGAAAATCCTCCTAAAGTAGAATTATATTGATAAAAAATCAGAAAACAGAAAAAAAAATATTGGTTTTACAGGAGTTCTAATCACCAATTAATTAATTATAGCTTCAGAAATAGAAAGGATACAGCTTCAGAAATAGAAAGGATAAAAAATGAGAAAGATAAAATGATCAATAAATACTATAAGAGAATTTCCTAGACACAAAGGACATGAGTCTACAGATTAACTATACTCACAAAGGGTCCAACATAAAATGAATATTAAAAGGCCCTATTCCAGGGCTTACACATTGAAATGTAAGAACATCTGAAAAAAATAAAAGAAACTAAAAGCTTCCATGAAGGAAAAGGAAGGGGCATTGCACTCAAAGAAATGAAGAATCAAAATGGCATGGAACTGTTTTTCTCAAAACATTTTGTTTTGAACATTTTAAACCCAGAGAATGATGGAAAGACAAATAAAAGTAATATCCATGTATTGTTCACCCAGAATTACCAACTGGTAGAATTCTGCCACATTAGCTTAATTTGAATAATTACATAGGTAGGTAAGTTGATGGATACAACCTAGGAGAATGAAAAAGAATTTCAGAATAATATCTATATAGCAGGTCTAGGGATTAACGAGGCTAGACAGAGGAATTTTTCAGGAAAAGCATGTATATGAAAGATGAGTTAACAGGATAAAATGCTAGAATGAGAGAAAATGACAGATGGAAGACATATTTGATGAAGCAACTTAGAAAAAATTACCCTACTATGTATATTGTGGTAATAACAAAAACACTGATACCAAGTCAACAGAAAATGGGAACATATCTATACCTAGAGGATAAAGAAAATAAAGTGAAATATATGAGAAATTTTCCTTTGACTAAAACAAAAAAATTAATAAATATCAAATTGTTAAATCAATAAGTAACAGAGTAGCAAAATGAGCATATTGCCTAGAAACATGGGAATAAACAACAGATTAGCAGCCAAAAATTATTATTCCCTAAGGTGGGACCCAGAAATACATATGGGAAAGGCAGAGGATTGCAATTTTTTGTCATAAGTCTCTTGCCTTTTTAAGCTATGCAAATGCATTACTTTGATTAAAGAAAAAAATAACATTCCATTTCCCAGAAGATATAGGATATTTGTTGTCCTATTCTCATAAGTACAATTAAACACTCAGAAAAAAAAGTGTATAAAACAAATATAGGAAGAATCTTGAAGGTATTAATAAAAGAAAGAAAGCTGATTAGCTAGGGACCTTGGGAGCTGAAGAATAATACAGCAGGGAGTTTCTTGAGTTTTCTTTATGCCTCATATACCTCATACTTAAAGATGAAGAAGCTGGTAAGCCAGAAACACCAATGGGTGCAGTCAAAAAGAAACCACCATTTAAAGCCTGATCGCTAGCCTAAGTACCAGGAGAGTCTAACAAAACAGAAAACTTTTTGGTAATTACCACACAATTCCAGCCAAACCCCACAGAAAAAATCTACCTCTACACATGCCAGCAAAAGTAAACCTAAAGGTTTACTCTTGCAAGTTATGTAGAGTTACCGCCAAACCCCCACTACAGTGATAACAGAGAAGGCCATGGCAGCGGTTCTCAACCGGTGGGTCACTACCCACAGGAAGTGTATTAAAAGGCCACAGCATTAGGAACGTTGAGAACCACTGAGAGAGTGGTATCCCTGCTTAGAGGTAATAAGCCCTGCCTTCATTAGTGGAGGTCAACCTGGGAAGCCTGGACTTCCACACACCCTCAGAAGTAATAAGATATCCCACCCCTTACCACTGGAGTGGTTAAAGGAGTGGAGGTCAGATAGGGAGCAATAACAAGACACTCATACTCTTCCCCCCTCAGGGAAATATCAAGCAGAGAACTAAAAATTACATCGCTGCCCAGCAGTAATGAAGACCCTCCCCTTGGATGTCAAAAGAGGCCAAGTGGAAAATCTCAACTTTTATCTTCACCTGGTAATAATAAGGCTGCATCTCACTTTCCCTGTCAGATTCATGTCAAAAAAGCCAATTAAAACAAAGTTTTAAAAAGGTATAAATGTGTCAACATATATAAACATTTATAAACATATAAAACCAGTGTATGGTGCCCCATGATCACATTAATGTACACAGCTATGATTTAATATTAATAAAAAAAATAAAAATAAAAAATAAAAAGGTATAAAGCTTCATAATAGTAAAAATGTCCAAATTTTACTCAAAACTCACTTGTCATTCCAGGAAGTCGTAGTAGTACTACCAGATGTTAGAATTATCTGACAAACATTATAAATAGTCATCATAAATATGCATTTTAATGGGCAAGTATGAACACACTTGAAACAAAAAATAAAAAGATGCATTAAATAGATAGAAAATCTCTACAAAAAAGAATATATAAAAAAGAATAAAATGAAAATGTTAGAACTAAAAAGTAGAATAAAAAAATTAAAACTCAATTGATGGATCCAACATCAGATAAAAGGATAGAGGAAAGAATCTATGAATTAGAAGCTACAACAATAGAAATTATCCAATCTGAAAAATAGAACATATTAGAGTGACAAGTAACAAATGAAGCCTCCTGGACTGGTGAGACTATAGCATCAGATCTAATTTTGTGTCATTGGATCTCTGGAAGAAAAGAAATAGGATGGAGCTTAAAAAGCAAAGCAAAACAAAACAAAAAAGAATCAAAAAAATGTGGCTTCAATTTTCCCAGGTGTCAGAAAAGATATCAGCCTACAGGTTCAAGAAGCTGAGTGAATCCCTTAAATAAATCTATAGCAACACACATCATAGTCAAATTCTTAAACTAGAGTTGAAGAAAAGACCTTTTAAAAAGTAAAATAGAAATGATTTCTTATTTATAGAAGAAAAACAATTTAATTAACAGTAGATTCCTCATCAGAAACTATAAACAAAATAAAATGGCACAACATATTTCAAATGCTAAAATATATAAAAACATCAATTCAAAATCCTATATCCATCAAAAATATCCCTCATGTATGAAGGAGAAATCAAGACATTCTCAGGTAAAGAAAAACTGAAAAGAATTATCACAGACTTACCTACAAGAATAGCTAAAGGAAGTTTCCTAAACACAAAGGAAATGAGAAAATGAGGAACCTGGGAATATCAAATAGTAAGAAAGAACATAACAGTGAAAAACATGGGTATATACAATAGGCTTCCTTCTTTTGAGTTTTCTAAATTATATTATGGTTGAAACCAAAATTATATTACTAGTAAATGTGGTTCTAAATGTGTGTAGAGAAAATATTTAAAATAATTACATGTGGGGGAAGGGTAAAGGGAGGTAAATCTTTTATACATAATTTAAATTGATGAAATGATGACACCAGTAAACTGTAGTAAGTATTTATGATGTAATAACAAGAGAAATTATTTAAGATTCTATACAGAGATACATTCATAAACAATATAGATAAATCAAAATGGCTATAATCAAGTTGCCCATTACACTCTATCCTGGACAACAGAGCAAGACTCTATCTCAAAAATAAATAAATAAATATATAATGACAAACTTACCCTAACATATAAATAATCATATCAAAGGTAGATATTCTAAATAAAGGAATTAAAAGATAGAAACTAGCAGAATGAATTTTAAAATTTGAACCATCTTTATTCAGTCTAAAAGAAACTCACTTCAAATATAATATATAAAGAGGTTGAAAGTAAAAGGGGAGAAAAAGAAATATCATATGTGAATCCATCAAAAGTGAGTGGGAATAGGTACATTAATATCAGCTAAAATAAAGAAAAGTATCAGAGACTAAGAGGGCCATTACATAATTACATAATGAAAATGGATTAATCTACCAGGAAAATACAGCAATCCTAAATACGTATGTCTCAAACACCAAATCTAAAATATCTGTAAAGCAAAAACTGACAGAACTATTTTTAGAATTCTAAAGACAGAACTTTTTATTTATACAAATATGCAAATGTAGTTAGAGACTTTGACATCTCACTCTCAAAAATTGATAAAAACAATTACACACCTTTTAGAAAGATGTTTGGAGAAAACTTAGAGATCTAAAAATAGATCTGCCGTTCAATCCTATAATTCTTCTACTAGGTATATACCCAGAAGACCAAAAATCACATTATAACAAAGATATTTGTACCAGAATGTTTATTGCAACCCAATTCATAATTGCTAAGTCATGGAAAAAGCCCAAGTGACCATCGATCCACGAATGGATTAATAAATTGTGGTATATGTACACCATGGAATATTATGCAGCCTTAAAGAAAGATGGAGACTTTACCTCTTTCATGTTTACATGGATGGAGCTGGAACATA
>CAUYPK010040534.1:0-40018 GCA_963574355.1 Loris lydekkerianus | reverse complement strand
ATTTGAGTTCTCTGTGGATTCTGGTTATTAAACCTTTGTCGGAGACATAACCTGCAAATATCTTCTCCCATTCTGAGGGCTGTTTACTTGTGTTACTTACTGAGTTCTTGGCTGTGCAGAAGCTTTTTAGTTTGATCAGGTCCCAGGAGTATATTTTTGAAGCTGCTTCAATTGTCCGGGGTGTCCTCCTCATAAAATACTTGCCCAGACCAATTTCTTCAAGGGTTTTCCCTGCACTCTCTTCTACTATTTTTATAGTTTCATGTCTTAAGTTTAAATCTTCAATCCAGTGAGAGTCTATCTTAGTTAATGGTGAAAGGTGTGGATCCGGTTTCAGTCTTCTGCAGGTTGCCAGCCAGTTCACCCAGCACCATTTGTTAAATAGGGAATCTTTTCCCCAGTGAATGTTTTTAATTGGCTTGTCAAAGATCAAATAACGGGAAGTAGCTGGATTCATCTCTTGGTTCTCTATTCTGTTTCATACATCTACTTATCTGTTTTTGTGCCAGTACCATGCTGTTTTGATCACTATCAATTTATAGTATAGTCTCAGGTCTGGTAGCATGATTCCTCCTGCTTTGTTTTTATTTCTGAGTAATGTCTTGGCTATTTGAGGTTTTTTCTGATTCCATATAAAACGAAGAATTATTTTTTCAATATCTTTAAAGTATGACAGAGTGGAACTTTAATAGGGATTACATTAAAATTGTATATTGCTTTGGGTAGTATGGACATTTTAACAATGTTGATCCTTCCCAGCCATGAGCATGGTATGTTTTTTCATTTGTTAAACATTTTCAGGTATTTCTTTTCTTAGAGTTTCATAGTTCTCTTTATAGAGATCTTTCACGTCCTTTGTTAGATAAACTCCCAAGTATTTCATCTTCTTTGGCACTACTGTGAATGGAATAGAGTCCTTAACTGTTTTTTCAGCTTGACTATTGTTGGTATATATAAAGGCTACTGATTGATGAATGTTGATTTTGTAACCTGAGATGCTGCTGTATTCCTTGATCACTTCTAAGAGTTTTTCTGCTGATTCCGCCCCATGATTATTTTGCACCATTTGATTTTTCCCCTAGAGCTTTGTCGAGGACCCACACAGTGCTATGGCCTGAGAAACTGGGGACCTGTTTGGTGTGGTGGGTCTAAGTGGGTCTGTCTTGTTTTCAGCTGGCATCTGTCTGACCCTAGTGAAACAGTTACTCTGGGTTGAAGTCTCAGCTATGGAGAAATACCAGCAATTAAGTCACCCCGCCCCCCCCAGGCAACAGTTGGAAAAGGAAAATCAAACCTTCCCACATCCACACACCCATAGCACCACTTCAACAGTCCTTGAGTGATTGGCTCAGTTCAAAAGGTCCAAATCAATTGTCTCAGTCAGCACCTGTCTCAGGTGGGAGAGTTTAAAAGGTCTCTGGCAACTGGATTGCAGGGGTCTGGTGACAACTCAGATATGACTTGCTCTGGTGCTCCCTGAAGTTAGGTGGACCCACCCAGCAAATAGATTAGTCTGGGAAGGTTGATGCCTCCTTTCCCACCTTGTACCTCTGTCACATCCAGTCACTGATAGCCCCAGAGGGCTGTAACCCAGTTGCTTCTAGTGAACAGGTACTCCAGGGGTTTGCACCTGCCTGAATCACAAGGAAATCTATATCTGTTCAGCCAGGCCGCTGCGCTCTGCCTCTATCCAGCAGGGGGAGGTGAGGCCTGACAACCTCAGGCGCTTGATGGAGGCTGAGGGGTGTTCACTGAGTTCCAGCCCCGCCCCTGATTGATGTTACTGATAGAACAGAACAGAACGACTTTGTGGGAATTTGTTTCTGTCCCTGCTAAATTCCCTGCAGAAGAGAAGCTGTCTTGAGTTCCCAGAGCCTGCACCTCAGGCCCTGTCTTTGCTCCTGCAGGTTTGTATTCGGTTACCTGTCAGTTCTAGCCTCCTGCCTTCCTTTGTCTATAGTTTGATGATCCCCTGAGGGCTGGGTGCGTCTTAGGCTCAGTAAAGGCGTCCTCTGGGTCAGCCCTGCCCTGGGAACTTCCCCGCTCTGCACTCCACCCAAGCTGGTACCACCTCAGGCAAACCCTTTACTCTCTGGGCCTGCGTTTCTGTCCCAGATCTGTTCCTCGGTGGTTGCCACCTGAGAAGATGCCCGGCCTCCTCTGGTTGCTCAGGGAGATAGGAGGTATGGCTTCAGAATATCCGGGAGTGAGTTTTATTATTGCCAAAAATAGCCGTTGCTCTGTGCCTCGTGGCCCCGCCACTCCTGTGTGGTTCCCTCTCAGCCGACCCTCCTCTCCTCACTCCTGTGCTGCAGAATCAGCACTGACCAGCTGTAGTCTAGGCCCTGTCCACACCGCTCGAGAAATCACCCAAGAATCTGGACTCCTGGAGGTCAGGCCTCCATACCTCAGAGTGAGAATAGAGGGGAGTGCTGGGAGCTCAGAATTGCAGGTAGAGAATATATACATTTTTGTACAGTTTTATGCCTGGCAGCAGAACACCGTGCCACCTGTTAGGGGAGGTAGGTCCAGTTTTTAGAGGGTTTCTCCCATGGAGCGTAGTGGGAGGACCTTTGAACTCTGCTCGTTTGTTTGTGGAGCGCTCCAAGCCGTTCTCATGGGGGAGGGGACTCCCGTCCGCTTGGTGATGGATTTTGTACCTTTTGTTTATATCCTTCGGGTCACAGCTCGCCTCAGTGGGGTTGATGTGCATTCTTAAACCTTCTCTTTTGGTGCAGCTCTAATCCACCAGGTTACTTGCTAAATTTCTGTCCTTTAACTCTCCTTCTGGATGGAAGCCTCTGTGGAAAGCTGGCTTCAGTCAGCCATCTTATCTCTGCCCCCTCCCAATTTTAATTCGAAGTTGTATAAACAGGCAGTATGGTCCTCCAGGAGCATACCCCTCTCCCTTGAAAGATTAATTTGTTTATTTGATATTCTTTTTTTCAGTTTAATTTTTTAAATTGACAAATAATTGTACATATTCATGGGGTACCTAATGATGTTTAGATACATTTAATGTATAATGATCAGATCAAGGTAATTAACATATCTATCATCTCAAAAATTCGATATTCTCCTCTAGCTATTTGAAACTATAAATTATCATTCATAAGTCATCCCACAGTGGCATAGAACTAGGACTCACTCCTATCTATGATTTTGTGACCTGTAACAAATTTAATGCTAGTGCTTTCTGTGATTTTGCCATTGTGACTGCAAAGGAAAATAGATTTTGTCTTGTTTTGAAATCATCTCGCTGTTTGGTCTGGGATGCTTTTTGTTATGTTTTATATGCCAGTGTCACACACTGTGCAGAAATCTAACACAGAATGTGGAGAGGTTATGCCTGTCCCCAAAGACAGAAGAAATGCCAGAAGTGAACGTAAGCTTTTGGTTGTTGATTTAACTTCTCTTGTAACCCAGAGGCTAGTTTTCCTCTTTGTTGGGGCTCACAACATGATACCCCAAAATATGGCACAGTGGCAATTGAGAAAACTCTGGAAGCAGGAAGACCACTCTGCCCTCCACCTGCCTTTGTCCCCTGAAGCATGGTCATAAAGGAATTGTCTGATCTATCTCATCTAAAAGTAGGTTATTAAGACCCTCCCATTCTAAGGGGAGCTGCCCTAACACACAGGCCTTGCTAAGTTCCCCCCACCCCACTTATTACCATTGTATTCTACCCCCATTTTGTCCAGTTATACTTCTGCACAACTTCCATTCTTCGTTGAACCTAAGCATTGAAGTCCAGGGCTATGGGTCTCCGGTTCTGAAGGCTCTTATGTCATGTAAAACTTTGGTTACATAAACTCATTATGATTTTCTCCTGTTACTCTCTCTTTTGTTATATGGGTATTAGCCATGGACCTTGCCAAGAGTGAACAAAAGATAAGTACGTTTTCTCCCTTGTACTCTTTGAAGAAATCACAGCTGACATTCTCTAATTTTTCAAAATATTTTAAACACATATTCTTAAGTATTTGAATCCAGCCACATATTTGTTCTACTTGCTGTCACAGAGGCTAAGGTTTTATGATGCAGAACTTGAAGGATTCTTTTTGGACAGTATTTGAGCTCTACCTGTGCCTTTGGTTTGTAATATTTACATTTTAAAAAGGACATTATTTCTTATACATCTGGTTCTCTGGTAGCAACTTGATAGCTCCTCCAGGTTCTTTTAGTGTGCTGGGCTTGCCATTTAATCAGTTGGGTCTGAATTACTATGTCTGGAAGGCTGGTTTACATCATTTCTATTTGGTTCATATCCATGACAGGTCAGTGTTCACCCTTTGGGGAGAAATAGCAATAGTTGAAGTTGCCGTTGGAGAGGAAGTGTTTGGTGGTGCAGGGAAGGAGAACCTGCTGGCTGCTACTCGCGTGGGCCTCGGTGGTGTTCGCCTTCAGGGATTTGCTTCTGACTTCCTTTTGGTCCTCAAAGGGGTCAGAAGCTCACGATTCTCTATTCCTTAAATTGATGACTCACTTGGCAAAGTGATTGACTTTAAGAAAGCTCAGAAGAGCTTTTGTTTAAAACTAGAGCAGGAGTTGATTAATTTACTCCTGGAATCATATCTGTCAGTAGGTCAAACGATTGTGTTGACTGGACCGGCACCCTTTCTTTCCACAGTTGGCAGGCTTGCAAAGGAGCCAGATTCTGTGTTGCTTCTCTGTAAGAATAGAGTCAAAACAGAGGGAAGTAGTTGCATCAGGCGAATGTTTTTTTTTTTTTTTTTGAGACAGAGTTTCACTATGTCCCCCTCAGTAGAGTGCTTTGGCGTCACAGCTCATAGCAACCTCTAACTCTTGAGCTCAAGCGATTCTCTTGCCTCAGCCTCCCAAGTAGCTAGAACTACAGGTGCCCACCGCAACGCCTGGCTGTTTTTTTTTTTTTTTTTTTTTTTTTTTTGTACTTGTCATTGTTGTTTAGTAGGCCTGGGCTGTGTTCAAACCCACCAGCCCCTGTGCATGTGGCTGGCCCCCTAACTGCTGAACTATAGCCGCCGAACCCATGCAAATGTTTAATACCTAATTCCTATAGCCTGATGTATACATTTCCAGAAGTGGATGTGGGGGAGTGTGTTTTTAAATACATAGTTACTGTTAGGTGTGCCAAGTAATCCTCTCTGGAACATACCACCCTTTGTTGGCCCTTTGAGCCTGTTAACATAGCTGCTATTTCTGACCATCTTCCTTTAGATGGGCATAGTCTTTAGCTCTGTTGTTGAATATCAAGGTCCCATTATGGGTTTTGTGCCATGGACTTCCACGTGACTTTGTATAGCTCCACTCTGATCTGTTCTCAGAATTTAACTTACTCCCAAAGTCTTCCTTTTTTATTTTCCTGTTTGTGTTTGGTGAGGTTGGTTTTTTTTATTTTTGTACTCAGGTATGATCTGTTAAAGTTTCTCCAGGTCACAGTTTGAATAGCTTTTAGAATATAAAATTTAAGCTCTTTCCCTTGAGTTTTCTATTTTTAGAGGAGAATGGGAACTGGAAGGAAAAAAACACTGCAGATATTTGATAGCATCTTTCACTTAAGATCACTGATGTAGGAGATGTAACTATCCTGATAATAGCTGAGCTTCCCAAAGTAGGCCAACAAGGTGCGTGGGATGAGAGGCCAAAGTTGGTGTCACCTGGTCCTCGTGCTGTGTGATGTGTACTCTGGCTGAGTGGCAGGGTAGGTCTACTGTAAAGTGGTGATGACCTGGGTGATTAATCAGGGGCAGCTTCACGGACATGATGGAGCCTTAGCTGGTCAGTGATCCTAGTAGATACAAAGCTCTGGAAGAGTTCAGTAAGGCGTGTAAGGAACCTTGGACAAGCTTTGACAGCATGGCTCTGTCGGTATTTTTCTTTTATCTCATGCATGTGTAGTCTTTGTTAAATTGCAAACCCAAAAGTTTTGTTGATTTGAAGAAGAATATTTCTGTGCTTACTAGGCATCTATTATTTATTTATTTTTTGCTACCATTTTTTATACTACAGCATTTCGTATTGTTTCAAGGTGACTGTTAGGAGAAATTTGTTATCATAGTTTTCCTTGTGGAAGCATACTGTAGCCCTCTTCCAGATTGCATGTTTGCCTTTTAGGTGAAACCTAAGTCTTTTCACCAGGGTTCATTCAAAAGAAAGAATTAGGTGCTCAGGCCTGCCTCTTTCGTGGGTGAAGACTTGTTGGTAAAATGATTTAACTCTAACAACCTTCAGTATGGCTTTTTCCAAATTGCACCTAAGATATCCTTCTCTTACTATCTCTCTGTTTTGTTTATTTGATTGCTGTTGGCCAGAGCTTTCTCTAATCAGAGAGGAGAGGCCAGCCTGCTGAAGTAGTGAAAGGCAGACCCTTACTGGGAGGCTGCATATTTGGATTCTGGCCCTGCTGGTAATTAGCTGTGTGACCTGTGGCCAAGTCAGCTTCCTTGGGTCTCTCTGTTTCTTCATCAGTGAAACAAAGGGCTTGGAAAAATAAACACAGGCCTGGACCAAATGATAAGAAAGGATGCCCCATGTCCTCCACTGTGAGGTTCTGTGAATGGCAGCACATTTCAGCGGACCCCACAGCACCTCTGTCCACTGCAGGGATTGAGAGGTGGTGTGGGGTGTTACTGAGGCTGTATGAAGCACGCAGCGTGCTGACTTTGTTCTCCATGCGAGTTTCTGCCTCCTGCCCCCATCCTCTGCTTCTCTCTCTCCCCTGTTCCAGTCCTCCTCTTTCTCTTCTTCCGTTCTCCCTCCTCCTCCATCCCTCTCCTTTCTCATCTGTTCAGGAGTAACCTCTTTGCCTTCTGCTTTTCTCTTAGTGCATTAGCAAAGGTGTGATGGGTAACATAACCTCCTAAGATGTGTTACTGTTTCTTGTCCAGCCATCTCATCTGAGTTGCTAGGGGATGCTGGGGGGAGAGGAAGCTAAAGGAGGCTGGCTTCAGATGAAACAATGCTCCTTTTGTCTGTCTCTTGCTGTGGAGATGGTTTCATGTTTCATCTTAGGCCTGGCCATTGTGGTGTTTTCACAAGCTCAGAACAATCCTGCTTAAAAATGCGGTTCATTATTTAAAGGATTCAGCCATAATGCCACAGGGCCTTTTCTACTCACCTTCTACTTCCCAATACCTCAAGGTCATAACTGTATATAGTAAAAAACCCCTGTAGTAGGTGCTATTCAATCTGCAACCTTGATCAGGGTTAAAATGTGTTCCCACTGTATTTTGCAAATGCTTATAAGGTATGTTTCATTTCATAACCTTCCAAAATGTTTTCCTTGGAGTAGTGTAATTAGTAGCACCTGTAAAACATTGCCTTTAACCACGGAGCTTCCTTCTCAACTATTATCTTTTTGATTCTGTGTCTTCATGTTTTCTTCTTTTGATGAAATGAGATGAGAAGACTTATTTTTGTGCCAAAATCTCTTTCTGCACTGTACCCAGGTTTAGCCCCATAACCTTAATTAGATGTGGAATGTTGAGAATGCACTATTGTGTGGGGTTTTTTTTTTTAATCTTTCATAAGAAGATACTGAACTTCTGATTACTTCATTAAAAGTTATAAAACATTCCTCATGTTCTTAGCATTTAGTTTCCCATCATAGTTTATTCACAGAAAATTAACGTACAATTTAAGTTACCTCTGTATACTATTATCTTACCTTTTGTGTCAAAGTGCAAGTTATATTCCAACTTTTAGCCTTTAATTGCTCTTCTCTCCCCTCCTTCTCTCTTTAGAAACGAAAGAGTGTTGAAAATGTTAAAGGCTGTGCTGAAGAAGAGCCGAGAGGGAGGAAAGGGAACCAAGAAGGAAGCAGGTATGTGTGGGAGAAAGAGCTGACTCGCTCCAAGCTGGGTGGGGTCCCCGCTTTGGGACTAGGGCAGAGAGGGGGGCAAACCGCAGACTGGTGGCTGCGAGAAAACGAAATATATGTTTCTTTACTTTTAATTTCAAGATATTAAGAGAGTATAAATGAACTCATTGTATAATGCTGGTCAGGAGCTTTAAGTGCCTGTCACCAGGATAGTAGAGACAGAGTCTCATTAGGTTGCCCTCGGTAGATGGTCAGTTTTTATCCCTTTTCCCCTTCCTATCCTCCCTCCTTCTTGGTTTCCAGTGTACTTTACAGCTCTTTGTGCCTATGTATGCCCATTGTTTAGCTCCCACTTATTAGTGAAAACATCTGGTATGTGTTTGTTCGTTCCAGAGAGACTTCACTTAGGATAATGGTCTCTAGTTCCATCCAAGTTGCTGTGAAAGACACCATTTAATTCCTTTTCATGGCTGAGTAATACTCCATGAGATACATACATTTACATATACATGCACACGCGCGCACATATATATATACACAAACCACATTTTCTTTACCCACTCATCTGTTGATAGGCATTTAGGTGATTCTGTGTCTTTGTAGGCGTGAATTGTGCTGTGATAAACATTTGAGTGCAAGTGTATTTTTGATAAAATGACTTCTTTTCCTTTGGGTAGATACCTAATAGCGGAATTGCTGGATCAAACAGTAGGTTGACTTTCAGTTCTTTGAGAAATTTCCATACTGTACTCCATAGAGGTTTTACTAATTTACAGTTCTGCCAATAGTGTATAAGCATTCCTTTCTCTCTACATCCATGCCAGCATCTATTATTTTTTGCCTTTTTAATAATGGCCATTCTGACAGGGGTAAAATAGTATCTCATTGTGGCTTTAATTTGCATTTCCCTGATCATTACTGATGCTGAACATTTTTTCAGTTTTTTTGGCCATATGTCCATCTTCTTCTGAAAAAACTTCTGTTCACATCTTTTGCCCACTTTTTTTGGAGACAGGGTTTTTCTGTGTCACATGGGCTAGAGTGTGGTGGCATCTTCATTGCTAACTGCAACCTCAAACTCCCAGGCTCAGGTGATTCTTCTGTCTCAGCCTCCTCAGTGCCTGGGATTATAGGAGTGCACCACCTCATCTGGCTAATTCTTCTATTTTTATAGAGATAGAGTCTCGCTGTTGCTCAGTCTGGTCTTGAACTCCTGGCCTCAAGCAGTTCTCCTCCGTGGCCTCCCCAAATGCTTGGATTCCAGGTGTGTGCCACTGCTTCTGCACCCTTCTTGCCTATTTTTTGATGGGGTTGTTTTCTTCTTGCTGATTTATTTTGTGCTCTTTGTAGATTCTGGATTTGTCAGAAGTATCACTTGTAATATTTTCTCCCATTCTGTAGTTTGTCTATTCACTTTGCTTATTATTTCCTTTGTTTTGCAGAAGCTCTTTAAGTCCCATTGATTTATTTCTGTTGTTGCTGTATTTGCATTTGTGGTCTCAGTTATAAATTCTGTGCCTGGGCTTATGTCTAGAAGTTTTTCCTATGTTTTCTTCTAGAATTTTAATGGTTTCATGACTTTAATCTATAATCCATGTTGAATTTTTATGTGTAGAGAGAGATAGGGATCCTGTTTCCTCTTTCTGAACGTGGCTATATAGTTTTCTCAGTATCATTTATTGACTAAGGCATCCTTTCCTCAGTTGTCTACTTTGTCAAAGATCAGTTGGTTGTAGCCATATGGTTTTATTTCTGGGTTCTCTATTCTATCCCATTGGTCTATGTGCCCGTTTTTATACCAGTACCATGATGTTTTAGTCACTATAACCTTGTGTATACAGTAATTTGAAATCAGGTAATAGGATGCCTCCAGATTGGTTCTTTTTGCTTAAGATTGCTTTGACTATTTGAGCTCTTTTTAGGTTACAAATGAAGCTTAAGGTTATTTTTTCTAAATCTTTGAAATGTAATGTTGATATTTGGGGAATTGAATCTATAAATCATTTGGGGCAGTATGGACATTTTAATGATGTTGATTCTACTAATCTGTGAGCCTGGTATGTTTTTCCATTTGTTTGTGTCATCTATAATTTCTTTCATCAGTGTTTTGTGGTTCTCCTTGTAGAAATCTTTCACTTCCTTGGTTAGGTACATTCCTAAGTATTTTGTTTTTGTAGTTATTATAAGTGGTATTGAATCCTTGATTTGACTCTCATCTTGACTATTATTAATAAATAAAAGTGCTACTGATTTGTGTACATTGCTTTTGTAACCTGAGCCTTTGCTGAATTAATTTATCAATTCTGGAAGTCTTTTCTTGGAATATTTAGGGTTTTCTAGACACAAGATCATATCATCAACGAGTAGGTATTGTTTGATTTCCTCTTTCCTGATCTGGATGCCCTTTGTTTCTTTCTCTTGCCTGAGTACTCTGGCTGGGACTTCTAGTACCATGGTGAAGAGAAGGGGTAACAGTGGTCTGCCTTTGTCTTTTTCCAGTTCTTAGGGGGAATGCTTCCACCTTTTCCCCATTCAGTATGATGTTAGCCATGGGTTTGTTGTTTATGGCTTTTATAATTCTAAGATAAGTTCCTTCTGTACCTAGTTTGTTGAGGGTTGTTACTATCATGAAAGGGTTCGGGATTTTATTGAATGCTTTTTCTGCATCTGTTGGTCTTTCTTTGTTTTTGTGGTGAATCACATTTATTAATTTGTGTATGTTGAATAATCCTTGCATCCCTTAGATGAAACACCCTTGATGGTGATGCATTCTCTTTTTGATGTGCTAATGAGTTTGGCTAGTATAATGGCATTTTGTAGAGGATTTTTTGCATCTGTTCATAAGGGATAGTGGTCTGTAGTTGTGTTTTTTTTTTTTTTGTTACTGTGTCCTTTCTTGGATTTGGTATCAAGGTGATACTGGCTTCATAGAATTAATTAGGATTCTCTCCTTCTAGATGTTATAGAATAATTTGTATAGGATAGGTACCAGTACCTTGTAGGTCTTGGTAGAATTTGGCTGAGAATCACAGTCTAGGGCTTGTTGTTGTTGTTGGAATTTTTTTTTATTTTTGCCTCAGTCTTTCTGCTAATTATTTGGTCTGTTCAGGATTTCTGTTTCTCCCTGATTCAGTTTTGAGAGGTTGTGTGTTTCCAGGAATTCATTCATTTTCTCTAGGTTTTCTAGTTTGTGTACATATTGGTTTTTGTACATAGTATTTACAGGTGGTATTTTGTATTTCTGTGGTATCAGTTGTAAGGTCTCCTTTTTTTTCCTAATTGAACTTATTTGAGTCGTTTCATTTCAGTTTCGGGTTAATCTGGCTAGTGAGCCATCGATTTTGTTCCGTTTGAAGAACCAACTCTTTCTTTCATTGATCTGCCATATTATTTTTTGGTTTCCATTTTCTTTAGTTCTTCTTTGAGCTTTGTTATTTCTTCTGCTGATTTTGGGTTTGGTTCTTTTTCTAGTTTCTTAAAATGTGACATTAGGTTGTTAGTGTGTGATCTTTTTGATGTAAGCATTTAAAGCTATAAACTTTCCCTTAGCCCTGCTTTTTCTGTATCCCACAGATTTTTGAAAGCTGGAGTTCTCTTTGTCGTTCACTTCAAAGAATCTTTTGATTTTCATCTTAATTTTGTAATTGACCCAAGGATCATTCAGCGGCAGGTTGTTTGATTTCCATGACTTTTTGTGGATTTGAGAGGTTCTCTTGGAATTGATTTCTAGTTTTATTTCACTAGAATAAAACTAGTGGTCTGAAAATGTACACGGTATGATTTAGATTTTTCTGAATTCGCTAATTGTTTTGTGGCCTATAATATGATCAATCTTGGAAAATGTCCCTTGTGCTGGTGAGAGGAGTGTATAGTCTGTAGTTTTGGAATAGAATGTTCTGTAAATAGTCTCTTAAGTTGAATTATTCTAGAGTGCTGATTTAAGTCCAGTGTTTCTTTGTTGATTTTCTGCTTTGATGATGAAATATATTTCTAAGTTTCTTTTTTTTTTTTTTTAGAGACAGAGTCTCACTTTGTCACCCTCAGTAGAGTGCTGTGACGTCATAGCTCACAGCAACCTTCAGCTCTTGGGCTTAGGCAATTCTTTTGCCTCAGCCTCCCAAGTAGGTGGGACTACAGGCACCTGCCATAAGGCCCAGCTATTTTTTTGTTGCAGTTTGGCTGTGGCTGGTTTCAAACCCACCACCTTCTATATATGGGGCTGGCGCCCTACTCACTAAGCCACAGGCGCCACCATGTTTCTTATGAGAAGTGATTTGAGAATTGAGTTTGGGTGTGAATTAAATCCTTCCTCAGAAGACTTTAAAGGTTCATAATTTTAAATTCAAAAAAAAATTTTTTTTAATTTTTGTTTTCAATTTCAGCTGGCTTTCACTCTTCTTAGTTTGATTTTTTTTTTTTTTAAATTTTATTTTTTTTCCATTTTTCCTTTAGCGATTTTCTTGCCCTTTGCCTCCCGAGTAGCTGGGATTATAAGCGCCTGCCACAAACACCTGGCGATGATTATTATTATTATTTTTTTTTTGGTAGAGATGGTTTTTCACTCTGGCTCACTCCTGCTCATACTGGTCTCGAACCTCCGAGCTCAGGAAATCCACCCGCCTCTGCCTCCCACAGCGCTGGGACTACAGGCGTGAGCCACCATGCCCGGTGTAAAGGTTCATAATTTTTTTTTGCAATTTTTGGCTGGGGCTGGGTTTGAACCCGACACCTCAGGAATATAGGGCCAGTGCCCTACTCTGTTGAGCCATAGGCATCGCCCTAAAGGTTCATAATTTTAAATGCTCCTTCAGATCTGGAGAAAGTAAAGGCATTGAGGGATAGCAGATATGTTCAGGAATTTGGTTTCTAGAAAGCCCTTTCCCTTTTCCCACATGTAATTATATTTTATATGTTTGACCAACTGCTGGATGACAGTTCTTCATCTTTTTGAGTATCAAATTTACTCCTAACAGGTGTAGCCCTACTTAATGCCAGACTGCTAGTTTTCATTATGAGAGCTACTTAATTTGGCTTGGATTTCATTCTCATTTACAGAGCTCTGGTGCATGTAGTCATTATAACTCTAATCTAATAGCATTACATTCTGTGTGATAAACTCCTTTAAGGTTATTTTGCTAAAAAGTCAGTAGTACACCCATTTTCTCTTTCTAAAAGAACTACATATTGCCCTGTATTGCACAAAAAGAGTCTGTTAGTGTGAATTGACTTCTCTGAAATGGTCATTTCACCCTACAAACTCATATTAATCCAGTCTCATTGGAGAGTGGACTTTTTTGAGTTATTATATATTAAATAACATTTCATTTAATTTGTTTTAAAAATTATGCTTGTTACTGAAATATGAAATTATGGTTAACTTTTTAATTCAAAAGATCTTGTAATCCCTTCTTATGATATTGTTAATATCTGTTGTATCCCTACTTTTATGAGAGGATAAGTGGATTTCTAAACTTTTTGGTTATATAGAACTTAGACAAAATTTTTATTTATTGCTAATTGTCCTTTAAACCAAGTCTGCAAAATGACAAATTCATGTTAAAAGTAGAGCCTTTATTGTAAGGTGGCCATTAAGATTCCGTCATTAGTCTCTCATGAATGCCTGGGTAAGCAGACACAAAGAAAATAGTTTTTAAAGATATAAACAGGAGACTATCTCGAGCTCTTAACCTTAGAAAATCAACCCCTGGCTTTGAATAATTAATTAGAATTGTTACTATGGAGAAATTTTAGTTCACATAATTTCTGTCCAGGGAGACATTCACCCTCTGCTGGGTCAGGGCCAAAATGTCTTTCTCATTAGTTGTCTGAAAGCTGGGGGTTTATTTTAAAGAAAACAAAAACTTTTTTTCAATTTTGGCTCATCTGACACCAATCCTAGGAACTTGGTTATCTGCATCTTCAGAAGCCTTTGTAATTTCCAGCATGAAGTTAGATCCTAGGCTGTTTGTTAGGCTAAAGCTGCCAACCAATGGGTTATTTTCTCAGGGGCAGGGTCCCTAAGCTAAACTCCCTAGTCAGGAAGTCTCGGAAAACAGACCTACCGTCATCTTTAACCAGGGCCAGGCCCATGTGAATGTGAAATAACAATGTATTAATGATCTTCAGCACCCCTGCCTTTCAGATTGGCCAGACAAGAATATAGTTGGTGTTCGAAACTTTTCTAGTTTCAGAGCGTATGATTTTGGGTTTATTTCTTTCTCCCTTTGGTCTTTAAAAGCAATGGCGTTTTTTTCTGAATCATTTCTTCATAATAATTACTACACTATAGCTTTTTTCACTAATATAAACCAACTTGAAAGAGCATTTGGAACATTTCTCATAAAACATCTGTATGGTGTATGCCTTTTTGCTCTTAAATAGAACCTGGTTGTAGTAGGGCAGGAACAAAGCAGATGGAATTTTAAATCCCGATGAAGTTATTTCACAAGATGATTGGAGGCAAAAAAAATGATTGGGGAAAATACTTGGAAATTTGATCACTCATATGTTGAGTTCTGTGCCAACTCTAATTATATAAGTAAATCGTAGCTAAGTTTTGCTATAAATTGAAGCTGGCTATTTGAGACTGCTCTGAAACTTGGGTAATAATATCTCCTGCAATATGGAAAAATTTTGCCGTACTGTTTCCAATTAAAAACAAAGACACAAGAAAATTCATTTTTATGTGCTTTAAGTTGTAATCATAAAAATTAATGAAATATTTACATCTGAAGCATTGAGTTCTGCTTTTCTTATCCTTTGTAGATTTTTTTTATTCTGATAATCTTTTCCTATACTGTTATGTTAATACCTGTTTTGAGAATTTTGAAAACATAACTGAATTAAATTTAGTATTCTTCAAAAGAAACCAAATACTTTTCAGAAGTATTGAAAAGATACTCTATTTTAACTTCCCTAAAAGACAATGTCAAATGTATCTATTTTAAGCTATTGGTAAGATTTTAGTGGGTATATACAATTATATGTATGTAAGGATATTTCAAGTGTTATGTACAGTGAGATTTAAGCTGTTGAAAACATTGAGCCTATAGAGATAATTAACGAAAATTTTTTTATGATTTTTTTTTTTCTATCTAGGAAATGCTTATAGGTGGGCAAAAAAGTGTTTTCTGTAAGCTCTAGAGGCATGTTGGAGAATGCAATATTGAAAACTTTAAAGTTTTTCAGAAAGCACATTCACCTTGTTTCTGCTTTTCCATCAGTGCAAATGAGTACTGTATTTCTCTTGACCTTGAGTTAGGTCTAAGGGAGCAAAAATCAATATTAAACTGTTAAGTGGGGAGGGCCAGATGAGGGCTTCTGTTTTTTTCTCTTCCTGCTTTATGTTAGGGCCTTGATCTAAAACAAACAGATGAGGTGCTGTGTTTTATTTAGAGGCTCTCCAGAGAGGACTACAACATTTACCACATGTTTTGCTATTTTAAGTGACCTTTACTATCAGAAAATGTTCTTGTTACTATTATTAAACTGTTACTTAGTCTAAAAATTAAGTAATTATTGCACTCTTAAGATTGAAAGTGTTCTGATAACAAGTCTGGATCTAATAAGAGCTTAGAGTGGAAATAGGATGTTAATGTCTTTTCTGTACAACATTATTTAGAAAAATGAATAGAAAAAAATTCCATTTTACAGTAGTAACAAAACTTTAATGATCAACCTAAGAAGAAATGCCCAAGCTTTATACTGAAGATAATGATAAAACTTTACTGAAGGACTTGGAGGAATACTTGAATAAATGGGAAGAAATACTGTATTCCTGAATAGGCTGATTTATTATTGTTTTTTTCAACTGACTTGTTCCTCCGTAATTATCTATGCATTCCATTTAATCTCTAACGCAAGCCTAATTATTTTAAAAAAGATTTTATTTTTAGGGTAATTTTAGGTTCACAGTAAAATTGAACAGTAGGTACAGAGATTTGCCCTCCCACATGCACAGCCTCCCCTACTACCAACATTCTCTGCCAGAGTGGGTACACTTGTTACAATCAGTGAACCTATATCGACGCATTATTGTTACCCACAACTCATAGTTTACATTGGGGTCACTCTTGGTGTTGTACATTTTATGGGTTTGGATGATTTTTTTTTTTTTTTTTTTTTTTTTGCAGTTTTTGGCCTTGGCTGGGTTTGAACCTACCACCTCTGGTATATGGGGCCAGCGCCCTACTCCTTTGAGCCACAGGCGCCACCCCTGGATGAATGTTTAATACATGCATTTGCCATTATAGTAGTATCATTGCCTTAAAAATGGTGCCATTAAAAAACCACACAACATAAAATTGACTTAAATTCATTTGAAAGAGAAAATAATTAAGGGAAATCAAAGAAAATTGGAAAATGTGGGTTACATGCTTTGAAGTAGTGGAGCCTGGGTTCCAGCTGTGGGAGAGGCTGGAAGAGTGTTTGGACTTCTTGGCTTCTCCAGGACAGCATGCATGGTGTTGATGATTCTTTAGCCGTAGACATTAGACGGGTTTCCTGCCCTTCAAAAACTAATGAAGCACAGATAAATTAGTACAGCTCATTTTAATAGTGACCACTTACTACATAGCAAATAAATGGCTCAGCCAGTGTTTTTTTTTTTTTTTTTTTTAATTAGACTTTAAGAACTTAAATGATTTAGTCTAACATCTGTGTTATAATTAAAGCTCAGAGTTGGTAGTGTTTTTTCCTTTGAATTCTGGAGATTTTGGCCTCTGGAAGCATTAGATGGGCAAGACTTTTTGCCCTCCTTGGAGAGGTCTGGTCTCTGTCCCTCTCTGTCCCTTCTTCAGTCTTAAATTCATAATGTTTTGCCCTAACTCCTAGTTATTTGGTATTGGTGCAGAAGTAGGTTCAAGATGAGGTAGAAGAGCAGAGCTCAGTGAACGTTTCATTGTGGTATGCCTCGATTAAAATATAGACTGATTAAGGAGCAGTACCTTTATGTGCCAAAATAGCAACTTTTTATTAGTCTTTTTCCTTTCAGTTTAATTATTTGTGTCCTTTTTTTAGCAGGGGGGCTTAGTTTGAAGCAACTTATTAAAAAAGCCATTTGACCTTTGCCTTTCCATCATTAAAACCCAGGTGGTTGGCTAAATAAACTTGTAATGATGTTAATTAAGGCATCAGATCGTCTCTAAGCCTGAGTGTATACTGAATTAATCTGTTAGCTCTGCATCTCATTCTTCACTTTGAATTTGATGTAAAAGGAAGCTGTTTGCCTCTAAAGTTTAAAAGCCATTGATGGGATTGTTAAACTTGGTATTTTAAGCCATTCCAGGCTGAGGTCTGGCTTGCAGTGTTACCTTCTAAAAATGCCTCAGTACAAACGATGCTTTGTTTTATGCGGAAAATATGAAGCTGCTTTTGGTTATTCTGTGCTGCCATTGCCCGTTTTCTGTGGTTGTAGACCATTATTTAGGAATTTGGTGCAGTAAGTTGTCTTGCTGAGCTATGGATATTTGGTGTCTTCTTGTTAAATGACTCCAAAAATGTTTCCCAAGCAACAAAGCAAGCAGAAATAGTTTAGCTTAAAGGTATTGTATTTCTCTTTACCAGGAGATTTAAACAGATTCTGTAAAATATTAGGGCACGATTTAAACATACAATGGAACCAAGCTGGTTTTTAATAGGAGCAGGAATGCTGTTTGTTCCCTTTCATTTGATCAGTTTGGTGTTTGTCTTTGTTGTTCCTCGTGAGTGTCACAAAGTCAAGGAAAAATGCAGACCTTGGCATTAGAGGACACAGGTTCAAATCCCAGCCTGATCACCTTCCATTTAACTTTTGAACCAATTTTCTTAACTTTGATAAACTACCTTAGGAGGGATGTTATCAGGGTTAAATAAGAGAATCTTTCTGCAAAAGCATCATAGCTATGGTTTAGCTTCTGCTAAATATCCAATATATCTTTTCTTTCTTGAGAAAACTGTACGGTACCTTAAAGAATAAACAAAATTGCTTTTTAAAGTTCTTGTTCTTTTCTAATAGAAGAGAAAGCAGAACTGATCCCAGCGAATACTCTGGCATCCACTTTGGGTACTATAGGCTCTCCTCCCATCTTTATCTTTTCCCCAGTAACATGCGCATAGGTGGTTGTAATGGTTTGAGGTCTTGTCTGGCGTCTTTGTAGATCATAGAACTGGCTGGAAGCAAACTCCAGGTTAAGGATGGAAGGGAGCCGTCTGCACACTGCTTTCTTCCTGACGATTGTGCCTTTGTCTCCTTCCCAAAATCGAACAAATTGCGTTGATGTGTATTTTCTTTGTGAGCCCCTCTCCTACCATAGCAGATTTTCTATATAACTCTAGATATATAGAAAACTTCTTTCCACGTACCAGATGTTTAAAAATATATATATACATATATATATTTATTCATTTACTTTGTCACCCTTGGTCACTAGGGCTATGCCTTCATAGCTCACAACAACCTCAAACTCCCGGGCTCAAGAGATCCTCTTGCCTCAGCCTCCCAAGTAGCTGGGACTGTAAGCCCCCACCACAACGCTTGGCTAAAACTTTTTTTATTTTTGATAGTAAGCCAGAAATCGGGGTGCCAGCCTGGTCAAGTTCTGGCAAGGGTTCTTTTCTACCTTGCGAATGGCTGCCCCCTCCTTTTGTTCCTACATGGCTGGGAGGAAGAGACTGCAGACTCTGATATCTCTCATGAAAGTGCTAATCTCGTCATGAGGACCCCACTCTCACAGCAACCATCTACTGTGGCCCCACCCTAATCTAATTATCTCCCAAGGGACCTTTCTCCAAAATTCCTCACATTGGAGAGTTAGGGCTTCAACGTTATGAGTTTTGAGGGGACACAACAGAATCATAGTATTTTATTCTAATTATGTACGTAATACCGTATTTCTTTCTTCTTTTTTTTTGAGACAGAGTCCCAAGCTGTCTCTGTGGGTAGAGTGCTGTGGTGTGATAGCTCATGGCAACCTCAGATTCCTGAGCTTAAGTGATTCTGTTGCCTCAGCCTCTCAAGTAGCTGGGACTACAGGTGCCCACCATAACGCACAGCTATTTTTTTTTGTTGTTGTTGTTGATGTTGCAGTTGTCATTGTTGTTTTAGCGGGCTGGGGCCAGGTTCAAACCTGCCAACTTCCATGTATGTGGCCGGTGCCCTACCCACTGAATTACGGGCGCCACCCTGTATTTCATTGATTATAAAACACACCATTATTTTCTGTACTGCTAAGGAAAAAAAAACTGCTGTCAGGTAAAGTGCCATAGTATTTTATCAGTCAGAATGCTTGTTATAGTTAAGATTTCCTTTGAACTACTTCAGAGAAGTAAAGGGAATTCGTCTTTGAACCAATGACCAATAGGTATATGCTCATTGTAGAAAATTTGGAAAATACTTACAAGGATAAAGAAAAAAACTAAGATAGTCTATATTTTTGCTTTACCATTTTAAAATATCATTAATCTATGAAAAGTGCCTAATACTTTATTGTATCAGGATACTGTGGTTTTATTTGGGCCCATTTTGTTTCCATATTTTTCTACCACTATATGAATTTCTGATTATTTTAGTAGAATATGTGCTTAGGCACAGGATTAATAGTGAAAGGAAATGGAAATGAACTTTTTATAAGCTCTTAGTGCCTCTTGCCAAATTGTTTTCCAGAAATGCCGAACTGGTCACCACCTGTATAAGCAGCATGTGAGCGTGTCTGTTGGCATGATTCCTTTTTTTTTTTTTTTTTTTTAAAGATACAGAGTCTCACTTTATCACCCTCGGTAGAGTGCTATGGTGTCACAGTTCACAGCAACCTCCAGCTCTTGGGCTTAGGTGATTCTCTTGCCTCAGCTTCCCGAGTAGCTGGGACTACAGGCGCCCACCAAAACGCCTGGCTGTTTTTTGTTGCAGTTTGGCAGGTACTGGGTTCGAACCCGCCACCCTCAGTAAATGGGGCTGGTTCCCTGCCCACTGAGCCACAGGACTGCCCTGTTTGTATGATTCTTGCAAGTATTGGGTGTGTTGTGGATTTTAATAATCATTGCCAGTTTTGTAGGTTAAAACATGTATGTCATTGTTTTTAATCAGCATTTCTTTGAGGTCAGTAAACCTCGTCAAGTATTCAGTGCTCATCTGTATTTTCTATTCAATGATTTCCTTATCTTTTCATGCTCTTGTACGTTTTTTCTGTTGGGGATATGAGAGGCTTAACAATCTGGGTTTTTCCTTTCCTCGTGTGGCTGTTGGAGTTTAGTAGTGAGGTTTTTATAGAAAGTCAGGGAATTTTCATTGAAGTCACTAATGGTAAAATTGCCTATGTTAGGTGGATAAAAGTGTCTGCTTTGCTAAATACCGTATTTGTGCTGAGGCTAGAGTTCCACTATTCTGATTGGCTTTATATTCAGTAACTTAATAGAGAAACCAAAAATAACTATAAAACCAATTAGAATGAGTCACCAAGTTGTCCAAAGCCTCTGTGCATAGCCAAAAAGTCAAGATATGCTGGAAGCCTGACTCTGGCCAGTTCCTAACAGCAGACAGGGTTGATTCTAGCAACATCTTTTTAGTAAATTGTCATATTCTTTTTTTTTGTTTGTTTTATGAGACTAGAGTCTCACTATGTCGCCCTTGGTAGAGTGCTGTGGCATCATAGCTCATACCAGCCTCTAACTCTTGGGCTTAAGCAATTCTCTTGCCTCAGCCTCCCAAGTAGCTGGGACTACAGGCACCCACCACAATGCCTGTTTTTTTGTTGCAGTTGTCATTGTTGTTTAGGCGGCCTGGGTCAGTTTCGAACCTACCAGCCTCGGTGTATGTGGTCAGCACCCTACATACTGAGCTACAGGCACCACCAACATTGTCATATTCTTAAGTGCAAACTTTTTTCCATGCCTGCATATTCTTGGACTATTATATATAGGGATTCTTTTCCAAACGGAAATAAAGGAATTACATTTTCAAGTTTTAGATCTAGAATGATTTTACAAATTCAGTTCATTTTCTTCATTTTTTGAGGACCATTTGGGAAAAGAGGCATTGAACAACTGCCCAAAGTCATATAGCTAGTTAAAGTAGTGATGGGATGAAAGTATAGGGTTTTTTTCTTTTTCCCCCCTTTCACCCCCCTTTCTTTCTATAACTCAAGGAACAAATTGTAGTTTTGATTGAAAATGAGTTGTTTGTACCACTGGCCGCTCTGGCTGGCCTTCTTTTTTTATCTCTTGGAAAACATAGGAAAACATCTCTACTCCTGAGGTAGAGGATAATAGATTTTCTTTATTTATAAATCCTCTCTTGGGGGATGCTTATTTTGATTATTTTTTTCTTTTTCCCAGAAGAATTGTTTCTGAGAATCTTACATGGTCTTAATCTAGACTCAGAGTCACTGTGTAATATCAATAATTCTTTGTATCTTAAAGTTAAGTTCTGTTTAGTATTCTTGCGACTGCTATAAATCCATCCTTTTCTGAAAACATTTGTTTTGGTAAAGCCGTTCAAACTCCATAAATGTAGTAAATACTTAAATATAGTGCATAATTATAGAAAAGCTATATGAGGGTATTAAAGAAAAAAAAATAAACATCATCCATCATCTTATTCTTTGCTTCCCTTTCACTCCCCAAAAGCAATTAATGTTAAGTTTCTTATATGATCTTTCTGAATACTTGCCGTGCGTGTGTGTGAATATGTTAATATATCTGTACATCTTCAGGTCCTTCAGATCTCACATATTCTTTACTATGCGTCTTACTCTGTAAACAACTATGTTGATGGAATGCATTTTTAGGTATTTTTCATATTAGCAAATGCCAATATATTGACTTCTAAAAAGTAGCTGAGGATTACATTGTGGGGGGGACACTGTAATTTATTTCATTATTCTCCTGTTGATGGACACTTAAGTTGTATGTTTTCTGTTATTACACATCATTTCTAGAGTGAAACTTCTTGTGTGTAACCACTTATGCTTTCATAGAATATTGGTAAAAAATACTATTGAGTAACAAGTTTGTTCACTTATAATTAATTCGTCAAATTGTCCTTTGGAAAGGTGGTGTTAAATATAATTCTTCCAGCAATATATGAGCATACTTTTTTATTCAGTCCTTACCAACCTAGATTAGGATCCGTCTGTTTCATCTTTACCAGTATGATAGGCAACTATTGTATGTTGTTATTAATAATGCAGTTCTTAATTCAAACATGCTTTTGTAGGTTTACTGTTTATTTGAAACTATATACTACCCGGGTTTGTATCCTTGCTCCACAGTTTACCAGATGTGTGAATTTAGACAAATTACTTTTTTTTAAGAGACAGAGTCTCACTCTGTCACCCTTAGTAGAGTGCTGTGGCGTCACAGCTCATAGCAACCTCCAGCTCTTGAGCTTTAGGTGATCCTCTTGCCTCAGTCTCCCAAGTAGCTGGGACTATAAGTGCCCGCCATAATGCCTGGCTATTTTTTTGTTGCAGTTTGGCTGGGGCTGGGTTTGAGCCCGTCACCCTCGGTATGTGGGGCTGGCGCCCTACTCAGTGAGCCACAGGCACCACCCTAGACAAATTATTTAACCTTTCCATGCCTTATGGTTTACTTATGAAGATTAAATGAATTAATATTCATGAAGTGCTTAAACTCTTGCTTTGCACATAGTATATGTCATTTAAGTATTTATCAAAAATAAATAAAAATTTGAATTCTTTAATCTGCCCTGTTTCTTTACCTATTTATTTTATTTTATTTTATTTTATTTTATTTTATTTTATTTTATTTTATTTTATTTTATTTTATTTTTTGCTGTGTTCTGTAGCTATTTTAATGTTTTGGTTAAGTGGTTAACTGTGGATTACTTACTAAAGTTCTGAGCAAGGCAACATGTGTGTTCTGTTTCATGTTGAGTTATAAAGCCTAAAAAGATTCATCTAAGTCATCCTTCATTTTCGATAAGATTAAGTGAAGGATTTTGTATTAATTCTGTAAGTTCAGTGTTGAAAACTGAGAGGTTGTAAATCATTTTTTTCAGGGAGGTCAGCTCTCTTTATTTCCCTGCTTTGTGTGTGAATTTTGATTCTACTAATCTGATTAAACCTCTTAGAGCTACATCCTTAGCTTTAAGATTCTGAAGATTAGGGCTCCTGGAGGGTTTCACCCCCTTCCATCTGTTAAATTGTTACTATGGTTATTGGACTCCTTACACAGTACTCAAATCCTTTCTGATTTATGGGAGCAGTGTCTTAAAGATGAATAAAACTCTGTTGGGTTGGTTTCAAAAATCTTAAGAGTCCCAGTCTGAATGTGCCTGCAGTTCTCTTTGAACAAGTTAAGTTTCTTTTTTTTTCTGAACTTCAGTTTTCTTGCCTGTAAAATGAAGGTGATAATCTCTCTTGTGTGTCAGATAGTAATTATGAGGGCCGAATGAAATGTAGTCTTTTTAAAAATTGCAAGTATGCTAACATTGAAGATTGGGAATTTTTTAAAAAATACATAATACTTGGTTGTGAGAAATGCCCTTTATTTTTTTGGCCGGGGCCAGTTTTGAACCTGCCACCTCCAATATATGCGGCTGGCACCTTGAGCCACAGGCACTGTCCTACAGGAATGCCCATTAAGCAAGGAAAAATAAAGTATATTTGTGCAAATATTTAAACTTAGATCAGGGTTTTTGTTCTTATTCAAGACAGTTCACCAGGAAGTGAATTCTCTGGAGAAAATATGACAGTACCTATGGACAGTTGTTTTTTGTTGAGCATTTACCGTGTATCAGACAGTGTGGTAAATTACTTCACATAGTCAATATCATGGTATCTGAGGTGAAAAAACTAAGGTAAGACTATGTAGTTACTAAGGGGTAGAGCCAGAATTTGAACCTGTATTTCTGTCCACACATCCCTGAGAAACCCTGTGTCTGTGCATAGTACAGCAGCCAGGCTGTCTGGGTTCAATGCAAGTTGGGTATAGCCTGTTGTATTTCCATTTTTACATCTGTTCAGTGGGGATAATAACAATGTCCACTTCTTTTTCGTTGTTGTGAGGATTAAATGAATTATAGTACTTAGAACAGTGCCTGGGTGATTATAAGCATTTTATAAATGTTTGCTTTTGTTATAACTTAGGGTAATTCTTACCTGATTCTTGCTTTTCTGCTCCCTTTGCAAATGGAGGCATCTTGGATGTCATTGTTTCCTTAGCTCACTTGTCTGTGGGGCAGACAGTGACCCTTGCCATTCCGCCTGGCAGGTGGAGGAAAAAGCCATGGTATGATCATTGGTGTGTCCTTAGCAGAGTGCTGTAAAATGGGAGATTTTCTAGGAGGTGGAATGGGGTAGGGATATGAGGCCTGGTGCAAGGATCTGAAGCTAGAAGTCTCTGTGTCTGCAAAGATAAGTGTGCATTTCGAGCTGTTGTGCACATGTGATTTAGCCTTGATGTCAACTTTACAAGAACAGGTTCTAGTGTAATTGCGCAGTGCAGTGATTCCTAAACCTGGCTGGTTCACCTTGGCACTTGTGACTCAATACCCAAAGACTTACTCAATCACTCAGCAGGGTTAGGGTTCAAGCATTTTTTTTTAAAAAACAAAATTTTTTTTTTTTTGAGACAGAGTCTCACCCTGTTGCCCCGTCTAGAGTGCCATGGAGTCATAGTTCATAGCAACCTCAAACTCCTAGTCTCAAGTGATTTTCTTGCTTCAGCCTCCCAAGTAGAGATGGGGAGGCTGGTTTTAAGTGAGCTCAAGTAATCTACCTGCCTTGGCCTCCCAGAGTGCTAGGATTATAGGCATGAGCCACTGCACCCAGCCTATGATTTTTGAATGGATAGCCACGTTTGGGAACTGCTGGTTCCTATTTCTCCACACCCCAGCCAGCTTAGGTAGATGCACATTTTTGTGACTCTTAAAAACTCTTAAGAGGAGAGTCCCACATCCCTTACTAAACCTGTTCTTGGCCAGTGTGTAGAGATAAACATGAAGTACAGAAATAAAAGCAGTTAAGTGAAAGGGTTCCATTACAGAAATTATAAGGGGACAATCCTTTTGATCAAAGCAATTTGTCATTGTATTTTATTTGGTTCTTGTTTTTATGCTGACTCCTTGTCAACATTTGTTTGTTCTCATGTTTATACTTGCAAGTTAGATAAATAAAAGTAATAGTTATTGAATATAATTTTGATGTTTAATTTTTATGACACTTTATAGAAACTGTTAGAGGGCTTTTGTCTAAGAGTGCTACTCAAAGAATGAATGAAGTAACTCACATTCCATTTTATATTTGAGAATTCATGATTAGAGTGGAATGTTAATATGGTTAGTTGCAGTGAGACAATATTGACATTGTTGCTAAGATATTTTACTAGACATGTCATAGAGGCTGCTATTTTGAAAACTGAGCAATGTTTTTTTTTTTGGTGGTGATGGTGGAGTAGGGCTATAGCAAATAAAATACATAGGATGTTATATACAAATAAGATACGGAAAATGCAGCCATCTCATTCTCTCCCCCACTCCTCAGTACGGATCGAAGAGGACCTTGTTAAATAGCTGCTTGTCCACAGTTGATTTAATTAGCTGATTTCTAGACTATGAACTGAGTTGGTTGCATTGCATTTTGGGGCATGTTTTTGTGGAGAAGAAACTTAAAGTGCTGCTTAGAAACTTTGAGATATTTTTCTCAAATATTTATAGATCACATTTTCCTTGTAAAGAGTTTAAGATAAATGGTAGCAGCTCCCTTTTGTCTTGCAGTGAGGCTCGTTGGCAGACAGCTTTGCTGATGGGACTGCCAGAGTTTGGATTTGAGTAGTTAGTGAGGGGGTGGTGTACCGGTTGTGGTATTGTTCTAAAAGTCTTTTTTCCCCTCCACTTATTTTTCCACCCCCAAAATGTCAGCATGTCCAGGATGACAGAATGTTCCTGATGATTATCATTCAGAGAAACGTGACTTGCTAAATTATCTTTGGATAAGTCAGAATTTCTTAAGCACTGAGCAATGTTCCATGCTCGGTGTGCGGGTGTTGGTTGGGGAACCCACTGTCTGGGATGACAGTCCAGTGTGATCGTGGGATTGAGAGTTCTGACTCTGGAGTCAGACTGCCTGGGTTCAAATCCAGATCCACCTCTTACAGCTGTGGGATCCCAGGCAACTTACCTAGCCCTCCCCCACAAACCTTAGTTTCCTCATCTAAACAAGGGTGCAGTGACATCATCTACTTCAAAAGGAAGAGGCTGACTATGTAAGTTAATGTACTGCTCCGGTTGGTTTGTCCCCACCAAAACTCATGCTGGAATTTGATCTCTAGAGGCAGTGTTGGGAGGTGGGGGCCTGTGGGAGGTGTTTGGGTTATGGGAGATCCCACATGAATAACTTGGTTTAGCTTTTTCCATAGTGAATGAGTTCTCCCTCTGGTGAGATGGGATTTGTTCTCACTGCAGTGGATTTGTTCCCAGGAGGGTGGTTGTATGAAAGCCAGGGTGCCCTTCAGGTTTTCCTCTCTTCGCATATGTCTGTGACCTTCTTCATCATTTTGTAAAGCAGCACAAAAGCCCGCTCCTCTCCGGATCCCAGAGCCATGCCGTTGAATTTCTCAGCCTGCAAAACCATGAGCTAAATAATCCTCTCTTGTTTATAAATGGCCTAATCTCAGGCATTCTTTTATAGCAACACAAAATGGACTAATACGTACATGTATGTAAAGTGCTCAGCACCGTGTCTGGCACAAAGTAAGGACTTAATAATCGCTAGCTTGGCCAGGTAGGGAGGGCCTGTGCCTGTAATCCTAGCACTCTGGGAGGCTGAGGCAGGTGGATACCTTGGGCTCAGGAGTTCCAGACTAGCCTGAGCAAGAACCAGACTCCGTCTCCACTAAAACCAAAAAAATTATCTGCGTATGGTGGCAGGTGCCTCTAGTCCCAGCTCCCTGGAAGGCTGAGATAGGAGGATCGCTTGAACCCAGGAGTTGGCAGTTGGTATGAGCTAGGCTGATGCTTCTCCAGCCTGGGTGACAGAGCGAGACTCTGTCTCCCCACACACAAACAAGTGCTGGCTTAACCCTTAGGGCAGATACTTGTAATGGGTGTACATACATAGTTAAAACAGAACTCCACGTAAATCCTGACACACTGCTCAGGTACTTACTTAACATAAGTTTGAAGGTGAGTGATCTCTGGTAATAATGGTTGGGCCTCTGCCAATAATTCAGATGGAGAATGGCTTTAGGAGCCAGATAGCTCATTGGGGAGTCATGGTCCTCTGGGCTGCCTCCTTGCACGTTTCCACGGGTACCATTGACAATAGCTGTACCATGTGGAGCATGTGAGCCCTGCCATTGTCATTTCTCACGTTAACCTCAAGGTTCTGTGAGAAAAGTGAGTTCTCTGTTATTACAAATTAAGAGGGTATGTTTGGGTTGTTTGGAGAAAGTTTAATGTTAAGAAAAGCATTAATTGCTTGAGACCGGACGTAGAAGACAGGGAGACCACAGTGTAGACAGCTGGCTCAGTGAGGTTCCTTAGAAATGTGCCAAAGTCCCTGGGGGGAGGCACTGGATCTTGACCTGTGCAGTGGCTGCAGGGGGTAGCCAGTTCAGAATTTCGTTGTGAGAACAGTCAACACGGAAGACCCCTGACATCAGTGAGACCTGGATATGGGCAGGTCTGTGCCAGGTGGATTGAGTTAATAGTGGCCAGAGCTCAGGGTGCCTGGATAAAGGAAGAGTAAGCTCCCTCCTTCCTGGGAAGAGGACTCAGGAAAGCAGGAATCGCAGGAAGTTGACGGCTGTCCAGTGGAGTAGCTTGCTGGGGAAGGTAATAGGAAACGTATACACAGTGTCTTTTAACTTAGAAAATAATCTCTTTTAATTATGAAAGTGTGAAAATATATATATCAAACTGCAAATGTAAAAGGAAGGGGAAAAACTAGCCAGACTTCCACTCCCTGAAAAATAATCGCAATCAGCATCTTACTGTGTTTCCTTCTAGTTTGGGGATTGTGTGTCTTACTTTTCCATGATCCTCACACAGTGTACGAAAGATTGCATATACTGGCTTAAATGTTTGTCCACGTGATTTTTTTAAAAATGGTGACCATATGATAAACTCTGATTTTTCTTTTTTTGTAATTTCAGTCCCTTGGCAATGAAGATGGTCGTTGCGGTGTTCTGTGCTGCTCTTGTTTGTTTAGAGGGGTGGGTTGGGGTAAAGAGAACCTTCCTTGTCTTGTGTCCCAGTCAAGTTTAAAAAAAAAAAAAAAAAGTGAGCTATTATTATCAGAATCCTGGCAGGACAATGCCAGTTATTGTTTTAAGAGGTTGCCAGATAAGGTGAGAGATTCTTTTTGCACTGTGGGTAAAAGACATGGTTCAAAAACCACTTTGTGAAAGAGAAACAGTTGAGTGAAGCCCTAGAAGGCCAGGATAGGGCTTTTATAGTTTATTGCATTTAAAAAAATCACAGTGTTCTCACTGTCAAGTAGTTAATTTTGAGTCTTTAGTAGCCTTTTTTTTTTTTTTTGTTCTTCAGAGGTACAAATAGGTTTTGCATTTTCTTAGCCTTTGGGAAGTTTTTTTTCAGGAGGTTGATACGATTTATAATAGAAAACTTCCTGCAGTTTTAGATTTGGTCATGCTTTTCATTCCCTTAGGTATTGTATAATAGACAATAGATGTTGCTCTTTTGACTTGTGGCTTTGAATGCTGTAGGTGGAATTGCGTTCCCAGAAAAGGTACAATGAAGTCCCGACCTTGGACACCTGTGAGAACCACTCTGTTTGGAAATAGGGTCTTTGTAGATGTAACCAAGTTTAGATGAGGTCACACTGGATTGGGGTTGGCCCTAACCCAACATGACTGTTGTCCTTAGAAGAGAGGGAGCAGGCCGTGCAATGACGTGGGCACAGATGTGAGTGATCAGTCTATCTGTCAAGGAATGTCCAGAGTTGTGGGCAACCCCGGAAACTAAGAGAAAGGTGTGGACTAGACTCTGCCCTGGCGGCTTCAGAGCGATCACGACCCTGCCTGACACCTTGATTTTGGACTTAGAGCCTCCAGATCCACGAGGAAATAACTTTCTGTTGTGTAGGCCACCTGGTCTGTGGCACTTTGTTATAGTAGCTCTAGGAAACCAACGTAAGATGTCTGAGTGCAGCCAGGTTCTGATCCCTTTCACTGTGTCTGTGGTTTTGTCTCCTATTAAGTACTTAAAAAATACTTGCCAGAATGCCTGTGGTAATTTGTAAGTTTTTTATTTTATTGGTTTCTATTTTTTATTTTTTTGAGGCAGAGTCTCACTCTGTCTCCCTGGTTATAGTGTCATGGCGTGATAGCTCACAGCAAACTCAAACTCTTGGACTAAAGCAATCCTTAATGCCTCAGCCTCTTAGTAGCTGAGACTACAGGTGCCTGCCACAACGCCCAGCTACTTTTTCTATTTTTAGTAGAGACAGTGTCTTGCTCTTGTTCAGGCTGGTCTCAAACTCCTGAGCTCAGGCAAGGCACCTGTCTCGGCCTCCCAGAGTACCAGGATTACAGGCATGAGCCACTGCACCCGGCCTGATTTTGTGTAAGTTTTTTAAAGCATTAGTTTATCTCATCCTTATTTCTTCTCAGAAACACCTTTTATTTTCCAGATCTATAACCTTTTTTTACATGGTTAAAATTTTTGCCCTTTCCTTCTGTATTTTAGGGAAACTTTCCCAAGCTTATTCCGTTCATTGGTGGCTGGATTTTCTATAGTGTTAATTCTACTTTGCTGCTGGAAATATGGGTCATGATTTTGTTACTGTTTTTTAAATTTCCTTGCTTTTCTTATCTTTAATAGTCTATGGCATAAATGTATGTATAGCGCATTTTAGTCTATAAGACTAAGATCATAAAAGACAACCCCTATAAAGGATGTAGAGGCCATGTTATCATATGGTCTACTGAGGTTGCTGAGCAGTTTAATTTTGTTCTCAAGTCTTCTTTCTTTGAGTCTTCACAAAGTTGTTCCCTTTCCTTTCACTAGCAAGCTGTGTTCTTAGTCCCCCATCATTGATTATGTGGGGTGGGGGGTTGAGGGAGGCTTATGAAAAGAGAGCTAATCAGCTATGTATTACTGATCAGATCTGTTGGTAGCAGATACAGAGGCAGACTCTAGTGTGAGGGATTCACATCTTCACCCACATGATGGAGTGAGCTTTGATGTTTCATAGATTGCAGCACGGTTAGGCCACCAAGTGTTTGTTGCAACAACAAAGGATGCTTCTTTGCCATCCTTAAGATTACTAGAAATTTTTTCTTTTCTGATCATTCCTTTCTTTTGGTATATAGTTTTTTGCACTTGTGAGTTTCAAATATTTTACAAGGGTGTTGGAAGAGACTTTGCCAGGATGACAAGCAGATGCAGTTTTTTGTTGTTGTTGTTGTTGTTTTGAGACAAAGTCTCACTTTGTTGCCCTTGGTAGAGTGCTATGGCCTCATAGCTCACAGCAACCTGAAACTCTTGGGCTCAAGCGATCCCTTGACTTCCGCCTCCCAAGTAGCTGGGACTACAGGCATCCGCCACAACACCTGGCTATTTTTAGAGATGAGGTCTCGGTCTGGCTCAGGCTGGTCTCGAACCTGTGAGCTCATGCAATCCACCTGCCTTGGTCTCCCAGAGTGTTAGGATTACAGGTGTGAGTCATCGTGCCTGGCCCAGATGCTGTTTTAAACAGAAACAGGATTTCATACTTCTATCACCTGTGTCCTCCCTCCACCCAATCCTCTTGTCAACCGCTATTTGTCCCCTCTTCCCTTTACCCCTCAATGCCTAGATCATCCTGTTCTGCCTCATTTCTTTCTTTCTTTTTCTTTCTTTTTTTTTTTTTTGAGATAGAGTGTCACTCTGTCACCCTGGGTAGAGTGCTGTGGTGTGATCATAGGTCACAGCAACCTCAAACTCTTAGACTCATTAGTCTCCTGAGTAGCTGGGACTACAGGCACCCAGCACAATGCCCTGTTAATTTTTCTATTTTTAGTAGAGACGGGCTGTGGGGTCTTGCTTACGCTGGTTTTGAACTTCTGAACTTCAAGCAATCCACCTGCCTCAACCTCTCAAGAGTTCTAGGATTATAGGCATGAGCCACTATGCCCGGCCTGCCTCGTTTCTTTCCCTATTGACATCCACTTTCTTCCCACCCCCCATTCCTGTGCTTTCCCTCTCCCTTCCTGATGTTTCCCTGGGGCTTTGGATTATCCCTGTCCCTGTCTGAGCATGCCTCTGCACGTGTGCCCACACTTGGTCACTGACAGCAGAGATGACTAGGACCTGGAAGGGAGATACAGAAGGTGGAGGGAGGGAAGAAGTGCAGACAGCAGCGAGCCCACTGATGACAGGACTGTGGTGGGTTCCTTGCTGGTAGTGTCTGACCTTCCAAGTAGGGTACTGGCCTCTTCTTCCTCCTGTGTCCTGTGCCCACCACAGTTAGCTGCACACGAAGTCTCTGTGGGTGCCACATGCTCTGAGCACCTACTTTGTGGACTAGAACCTCATTTCATCCACTTGACAAATTAGGCCAGAGTGGGTAGCCCAGTGAGCCTAAAGATCTCCAAATCACACAGCTCAGTCTAAGAAACATAAATGTAATTATCTATAGGAGACATATGCACACAGAAAAAAATGTAAACCATCTAAGCTCCCAAGTGGTCAATTCCCATTCCCAGAGGCAACCACTGCTACCAGTTCCATGTGTGTGCTCCTAGAGACTCCATGCACCTATGGGTGTGTATGTTTATCCACATAGGTAGTAAACATATACTGTGTATGCATGTATATGTGCACACGTATGGATACACACACATGTTCAGAGAACGCACTTTTTTTTTTTTGTAGAGACAAGAGTCTCACTTTATTGCCCATGGTAGAGTGATGTGTCATCACAGCTCACAGCAACCTTCAACTCCTGGGCTTAGGCAATTCTCTTGCCTCACCCTCCCAAGTAGCTGGGACTACAGGCACCCGCCACAACACCCAGCTATTTTTTGGTTGCAGTTTGGCCGGGGCTGAGTTTGAACCTGCCACCCTTGGTATATGGGGCTGGTGCCCTACTCACTGAGCCATAGGTGCCACCCCCGAGAATGCACATTTTAATAATAGAAGTTTACATATATTTTTTAGTTATTTTTTTTGAGACATAGCTTCACTCTGTGCTCTGAGTAGAATTCTGTGGGGTCCGTAGCTAACAGCAACCTCAAACTCTTGGACTCAAGCTAGTCTCTTGCCTCAGCCTCCCAAGTAGATGGGACTATAGGCGCCTGCCACAACACCCAGCTAGACAACTTACATTCTAATCATCTACATGATTGAGTATAGGTTCCCTGAAGTTTTTTTTTCTTTTCTTCCCTTCCAAATTCTTTCTTGTGACAGGGACATAGGCATTCCAGATCTTTTTTTTTTTTTTTTTTTTTTTTTTTTGAGACAGAGTCATGGTGTGAGCATAGCTCGCTGATTCATGTCCCTATGTGAGCCTTCTTCTGTGATTCTTAAACATAGTTGCATGTTAGACTCACTTGGTGAGCTCTAAAGACCATTGCCTGACCTGTTCCCTGACCAGTTAAAACAGCCTCCCTAGGTTTGGGCGTCCATTTGTGTGGAGGGAGTTGAGAGCTGCTGCTCTAGTCCGGTGGTGCTGGTGAGCCTGGCAGAGCCACAGAATCTGATTGGTATGTTCTGTGGACCTAGGCGGCAAGTCTGTTCTGACGAGGAAATGTACAATAAAGTAGAATAATGAATTCCATGCGCATTTAAGGTGAACCCTGCCAGCTTGCCTTCCACTACAGCCAGCCTGCTGTTCGGTCTTCGTGGCCAGGTGGAGGACCGACCCCAGCACACCCCTTGCTGCAGAAGCAGCATGCTCCAGCGCTATGTACGGCCCCAGGTGAGAGGAGAAGCAGCTATTTAGGGTGCTCAGTGACTAAACATCTATCTCGGATCCACTTTGCTTGTATGGTGACAGCATAAGGTGTGACTGAGAGGAAATTAGCAATTGCTGCGCCTGGGCACCTCCCAAATGGAGTGTTCCAGGAGTTCTGTATAGCTAATTAACCAGCTGGCACGAAAAGTGAAAATAGAAGAGGGAACAGGTTTCTTTTCATGGTGGCCCAGTACTGTCCCTAGACCTACATACGCTATTTTTGGATTTCCCTGTTAAATATACAAAATGACGTAATGTCGGAAGCCTATCTTAGTAGCCTTCTTGAAGGGGAGCAGTATGAGGCAGCGAACTCTGGATCAAACGGTGCACTGACTGGCGTTTGCTAGTGTCCTGGGCAAGACACTTGTTCCTTTCTGTGCCTTGGTTTCCTCATCTGAGGACAGAGACTAGAAACAACCTACTTCTTGGCATGGTTGTGAAGATTAAATGAGATAATAGATAGATAGATAGATAGATAGATAGATAGTATCTAAAAAGTTGTCCTGGCACCTAATAAACCAAAAAAAAAAAAAAAAAAAAAAAAAGCACTTTTATGCTTTTTTAAAGCATACCCTCCAGGGTTTTAGGGATGGGAGGTTTTCTGAGGTCACATATTTTTAAAGCACAGGAACTCTTACAGGCTGACAAGTCTTAAAGAAAACACTTTGACAATTCAGGAGGAAATGCCAGTATGTTTACTCATCTGTTTTAGGGCAAAGCATGTTTGTACATTTGGTTGTACAACCATTGAGTATTGAGAATAAAACTGTGAAGGCAGTATTTACTGACCTCTGCTTAGAAGGCTCTTGGTAGATTTTTGAAGGATAAGCTTGTCCTATTGGCTAGGTTTTTCTGTACCCTGAAGGTTAGCTGCTTTCTTAGTGATACCGTTTGAAAATTTGCTGTGATTCTGTGAATAAGGTTTTTGAAAATTGTTTTCTTGGATGTGCTTTTAATCTTAACTTTCTTTCTGAAAACACATTAATGATTCGTAGTGCTGACTGGGGTACTTGGAGATCCTGTAAGACATAAAATGGTTTAAAGTGCTTTTAGTTGCAGAAGGAGCCTTCTGAAGGGTCCAAAAATGATACTGGATCTTGTGGAGGAAATCTTTTCCAATTTTCTGTGAATATAGATTCTTCTATGTGTATATAAAAAAGTTATATGGTTATAAAACCTTATGATGGAAAATAAGTTTGAAAAACATTAGTGTACTCTAAGGCAGAGATTGCACAAAAGATGCCCTAACACATTTAATGCCCTAGTTAAATGTATTGCACAAGTCTCATTCTCTGGAACTGAATAAACAGAACATCTTTCTCTTTCTATTCTAAGCTTCTATCCCCCGCCCCCCTGCAAGCCACTTCAATGGTACACTACATGGAAATCTTACTTCCTGCCTCTGCAGACCTATTTACCTGAATGTCTAAGTTCACCCCTGCCTTTCTCAGGTGTACCCTTCCTGAAATATGCTTTTCCTTTCATCTCCCTGCCTTCCTCGCCCTCATTTTTAAAAGCTTTTTCTAACCCTGTGCTCCCATGTACTCTAATCTATGATGTAGAAGAGTGAGTGCCATTCTGCATAGCCACCTTTCAGCAGTCATCTCCCAAGTTCACATTTTCTTCCAGTGTAAATTGAAGTCCCTTTTCAATCTGTAACAGTGTAAAAATTTTAAAATAAAGGATTATTCTCAGAACCGGGTCTGCCAATTTAAAGCGCCTTACTGGCTTGCTTTATCCCCTCTGCTAATTCCATTATCTTTGCGCATCGTAACTTTGACTTACACTTCTTGTAATACAGTGTATCTTTATTTTTTAGAAACTGAGAGAACCTTATAAATGTCTACCCGTGCCCTTTCTGGCTTTTTATTTTTGGACTTCAGGGAATTGGTGATTTTAATCAGGGATTTTAATTCAGGGATGTGTGTGTCTGTAAGCATGTTAGTTTAAGAGAGATTGTATGTAACTACAAAGCCTGAAGTTGGGCCCTTTACAGTGACAGTGTGCTGACTCTTTACATATTCACCCTTTACAAAACTTGTCTGTTTGGGGGATCTCTACCCCCCCCCCCCCCCAAGTAAAGTTATTGAATGTGGTCCTCTTCTTCAAGATTAACTCTTAGGTCCTAGCTTTTCTGTCTGAGAGACAGCATGACTGGACTAGATTCTCTGAGATGGAGAGCACGCTGGGGTAGGTGTGACTGTCTGCAGTGTGTAACTACCGCATGGGAAATACCTGTCAGGAGGAGGTCTGGTAAATCATTGGTCATTGATAACATGGTTTTCCTATCCTGGAGAGCATGCATTGTCCTGCCAGCCTGGGCATTGCTGCTGCCACAACAGGAAGGGTGATTGACGTATGCTTCCCATCACTTAATTGAGATGGGGAATGAAATAGGTCAGAGCTAAACGAAAAATCTATTCAAGGCTGAAAGAAAACTGCCAGCTGTGTTGGTTGGTGCCATGAAACATATTTACTTCTTTATTAACATCTTTTAGCATCTGCTGAGAAATGTTAAATCAACCGGAGAATTTCTGGTGTCCTGTTGCCCAGAACCAATATCGTATTGTTCATGTGGACGCCCCTAAGATTTTCACTCTCTGCCTCTGGCGTCATTGTGGATGCTCTGTCTTTGACCTTAACCCCCTTGCCCTCTCGCAGTTAAAGCTCCTGGCTCCAGAGTGCTGTCTCCAGCTTCTGAGCCGCTGCACCGCCCCACTTTGTGCTTTGCGTCTCCTGTTCAGACACAAAACTTCTCTCCCTGCTTTGTGCCTTTCTAGTAAAATGAAGCTGGAAGTTAGGGATTTTTAATTGCCCCTGAAAAACAAATTAAACAGAACAACATGTTTGGGATTGGTATTGTGGAGAGATGGCAAAGTAAACTTGAGATAGAAACCCCCTCCCGCAAGCCCCATCTCCGTAAGTCCCATTTTATTGCAGCCTGCATAAAATCAAAGCGCTGGGGCCCAGCTGCTCCAGAGGCTGAAGGGCCTCATGGTTCCAGCATGCTGTGGAAACTCAGCCCCACCAGATTTGCAGTTAATGAAAATATTTGCTTTGCTTAATATAAACAAAGTTTAAGGGCAGAGTTTGTAGTTAGGAAACGCTTTAATTCTCTTTTATCCTTCAATCTCTAATTTCTCTTATATCATGTTGGAGAATTCTAAAGTATTTAGGAAAGCAAACCTTTTCTCAGTAATGATTTCTTTTTTATTTCTGGTGGCAATGTATGTATTTCTATCTTCAGTGTCTCCATCCAAATTAAGGCTCTTAAAACCTGGGCTTTTATTTTTTACTTTTATGTAAAGGGCAGTAATATTCATGTATAGGGAGACAGGCCATCCCACAGCCATTTGACTAGCCAGGGCTATAATTTAGGCTATGTAAGGACAGCCACGGGGCAATGTAGCTCTCTTCGAATCACCTAGAAAACCAGTCTTCCCTCTTCAAGGTCTCCTCCTCATCTTACTTATGTAACCCTGTGGCTGTGGGCTATGGGCTGTGGCCTTAGCACCTTCCAAGTTCTTCTCTGTCTTGTAATGTTTCTTGCCTACACGTCCATATATTGGGTGACCTGATGCTATTCTTGTAAGCATACTAAGTACCTGATGGCATTCTTAAGATGAAGGTAAGGTGCTGGTGGTGATCAGCCATGAGAATGAGGTGTTGGACCAGGGAAAATAACTGTCCCTCTGCTTTCATAGGTCTTGCCAAGGCAGAAGGCATCCAGCCCTAGGGGGCTGGCATTATGGTGCAGCCCCAGCTCTACCTTATGAGATGTTCCTTGTGGGACAGGCGGGGAGGTGCGGAAGGGGTGCAGCCAGGAAGCTCTATACCCTGGCCAAGGGCTTCAGGATGTGGTTTCTGAGAGATTCCAGGCTCATGCATGGTGGTGGGAGAATGGCCCTTGTATCTTCCAGTGCTGGCTAGGGAGACAGTGTGAGTGGGGGTTGTAGGGACCCAAGGAGGGGCCACCACTGTATGGACTCAAGGAAGGAAGGAAGGGCCTCTAAGTGCTGCCAGCTCCCCTCTCTTATACACAGAGCTTTGTCTTAGGCATTTGTAGAATGTCCTTGTTTTTCTAATTCCAGTGAGGGCTTTCTAAATCTTCCTTGTTTTTTTTTTTCCTCCTTGAAATGCCAGTCATTTGGGCAGTTAGCGATAAATCTTTTGGTTTCCCAAGTTTATTAAAACCCCTTCATGCGTAGCTGGCCCAGGTGAGACCGAAGTTATCTTTCTGACATTGCTGATTTACCCATTAGGAGGCTTTTCTGTTCACAGCTCTGCTGGTTTTGAGTTGCCTTGGAAAGTAAGGCATGAGCCTGTGCCCGCATCTGGGGAGGGAGTGACTCTGCCACCTCCGCCTGGCTCCTAACACAGAAAATAAAAACAACAATGCAGCCTGGAACTTGACAGTTCAGGTTTTTAGCCTTGTATAGAAAGATCTGCAAAAATTGAGTTCCCACCTGGTTGGACAGCTGTCACTTATCTTTTTTTTTTTTTTTTTTTTTTTTTCAAATCTAGTCCTTGAATTTTTCTGACGGAAGGAAGGTATGGCAAGGAACAATTGAATAACTTTTGTTAGAGAAACTGGTTTGATGTGGAAAACTTTAATATCTTTCATATTCTGCTGTCCATTACTTAGAATGTGATGCTATCCAATCAGCAAAAGTAATGACTTACCTTTCCCTGCACATCCTCAGTTCCTAGTACATGCTAAGGGCAGGGGTGATAAAGGAAATGGGTGGGGGGAGCAATAGGAGGGCAGCATGTTATCTAAATACTCGTGGCTGTATTTTTTTTGAGAGGCTGGTCCTGGCTAAGGTATTCTTTTCTTTGTATACTTTCTACACTATGATTCCATCCTCTATTTTTTTGAGGGGGTCTGTCTACCCTAAAATGTCTAATTTCATAATGGTAAGCTTATATGTCCCCAAGTTCATTTTGGGGTTGTGTACTAAGGGGAACCTAAGTTCCTAAGAGGTGAGACGTGTTTTAGTCTCAGGATTGGTTTGGGGCAAGTTGAGCTTTAGGAGGGTGGGCCCTGTGTCGCAGAGTGCAGAGTAGATAGGATGAGAGAACAGAGGATGGTGCTGGGGAGGAATGGTGGAGCTGGACTATATCTTCCCTAGACTTTTCTTATTGGAGAGGAACTGGGGAGACTGGGGAGTCTGGAAGGGTTGGCATCTGAATCTATTCCACTGATACCCATGGAAGGCCAGTAAATTCCTCCCTTACTTTAGCTGAAATCAAAGCTTCCTGTGCTTCATTCATACATTGATCTTGAACTTGATCTAATCTCACATCATTGGCTTTCTGGACCCTTTGTTAAGAATGAAACCAGACCAGTTGAGGTGGTACAGAAAGGGATATGAGGCAGAGCTGATTGATGTTTGAGTAGTTAAGCTTAAGTTTTTTTTTTTTTTTAGAGGGCAAACATTTTCTAATAATAATGGGAAAATAATTTTAAAAAACAATAGCACCAATCTGGTATATGAGAATTATAACCCAAGAATGTAGCTCTTAATAATTAAATGTGTGTCTGTTTCTAATGGATGGTCTAACCTGAGGTGTTTTCCCTCTCTACTCCAGGAGGTGACTTTGGTCCAGAGAATTCTCCAGTCCTGCCCCTGGGCCGTGCTGGTGACTCTTCCTTGAGCAGTCTTCCTGTAGCAGAGGACACCTACAGGGTGAGCTTGGCCAAAGGTGTCTCGATGTCTCTGCCTTCATCACCTTTGCTGCCTCGACAGTCTCACTTGGTGCCATCAAGATCAAACAAAAAATCCCCAGGTAAACAGGCAACAAAACAGTATCCACATGAGCTGCCTTGGTTACGTGATGTACTAAATTAAACAGAACTAATGTCCTTAAGAAATCTTCTGGGAGACTGTTTTTTCTTCGTTAGTATAACTTTTAAAAGAAGGAAATCTTTTTTCTTTAAGAAAAAAAGCATGGTTTCAATGGACTTGTCCCTTTAGTTCAACCTCTACATAAACCATCTGGACTGCACAGGCTAGACTTTTACACAGATTCAAGATCTTGTTATCAGGGTGGTGTCTGTGACTCAAAGGAGTAGGGCGCTGGCCCCATATACCGGATGTGGTTCAAACATGGCCCCGGCCAAAAACTGTTATCAGTACTAGTTTTCACCATCAGTTTTACTGTTTTTAGCTGATGAATTACAGTCATGCACTGAATAATGTCATTTCTTTGGGTCAATAATGGACCACAAGTATGAAGGTGTTCTCGTAAGATTATAATACAGTGTTTTTACTGTACTGTTTCTGTGTTTAAATAAACAAATACTACTGTGTTACAGTTGTCTGCAGTATTCAGTACAGTAACATGCTGAAGGGATTTGTAGCCTACCTGTGTAGTAGGCTGAAACAGGTAAGTTTGTGTAAGTACACTGTGATACTCACATGATGAAATGGCCTAATGAGGCATTTCTCAGAATATATCCCCATTGTTTAGCCATATGTGAGTATAGTCTAACCTCATATGTGGTGCCTTTAAAAGGTGTGGATGTAGGCAAGTGTCACCTGACAAGTGTTTATTACTACCAAATATTATACACTGATATATTTTTACTTGATTGGATTATCCCATCCAGCATCTGAAAAGCTATTTTTTATGAAAACTCAGACTTGTAATAAGATGGGAGCAAGGGACTTATGGATTCCTTGTATGTATGGTATTTTGGCATCCCTCATCGTTACCTACTTTATACTCACCATTCCCTGAAAAACCAAAAATTACTTTGAGAGTCTATGATTCGCATGTGAGGAAGGCCTTTCCAAAACGCTCACAACTGGAATCATAAAATTTCTTCGATGTTCTTTAAGGTTTGCTGAATTTTTTTTTTTTCATAGAAAAGGCAGGATTATGGGCCAGTGCAAAGGTTCTTCTCAATTATATGTAAACATATATGTGATTCATCCAAAATGTGCCCTTGGGCGGCCGCGGAGGGGCCTGGAGTGCGGCGGCGGGACCCGGAGCGGGAGCGGCGGCGGCGGCGCCTGGGAGCGGTGGCGGCGCGCTGGAGGCGGCCATGGCAAAGCAGTACGACTCAGTGGAGTGTCCCTTTTGTGACGAGGTGACCAAATATGAGAAGCTAGCCAAGATCGGCCAAGGCACCTTTGGGGAGGTGTTTAAGGCCAAGCACCGCAAGACCGGCCAGAAGGTGGCTCTGAAGAAGGTGCTGATGGAGAATGAGAAGGAGGGGTTCCCCATTACAGCCTTGCGGGAGATCAAGATCCTCCAGCTCCTAAAACATGAGAACGTGGTCAACTTGATTGAGATTTGCCGAACCAAAGCTTCCCCC
>CAUYPK010040532.1:0-68319 GCA_963574355.1 Loris lydekkerianus | reverse complement strand
AAAGAATCCTCACCTGGAGTCATCACAGCTGGCTGAATAGGGCTTCACTGCCCCTTGGAAAGTAAAGGTAACTTTTAAGACAATCAACATGCCCTGCTCCAGCCACATACTGGGAGCTGGCTGGTCAACGCACGGCTGAAGCCTGAGGAAACTCCTCAAGGCACTTGTCTTAATTGGACTTTGAACTTTGGGAAAAGGGGGAAATGTCACAGGGAAAAGTAAAAACTCGTATGTATATTAACCCACCAGGATGGTTCTATTAAGGCCTGAATAGAGAACCCAAGAAGAGTCACAGTTCCTAAAACCTCAGTGCTGAAAAGTAATTAATATTGGCACCTGCAGAAACAAGCTGATATTGAGACCCCCAAATCAAAATATATTGGAGTCTCAAAAGGGGGAATGAGAGAGGATACCCGAGAAGGGCAAGGTCTAGAAGAACAGGTCTTCTCAAGGAGACCACAAGGAGACACCTGCAGGGTCCTCTCCACGGTGACTCAGCTCTTGGGAATTTGGAAACTCAACTTCCTGAAACTTGGAAATTTCCAAGTTCTGTGAAATCCTGTAGTTCTGTAGGGGCGGGAATAGCATCTCCCGCTTGATTCAAACTGGCCAAGGAGGAGGATACCTGTGGGGTGAAACTTTTTGACTGTCAATAAAAAGGGAAACACCAAGGCTATCGGGGAGTGCGGCCATTTGGAATTCTTCTATGCCATAAGCTCCCGGCTGGTGAATAAAACCCTTCCTCTTATAAATGTGGTGTTTGAGTGCTCTTTCTCTCCATTGGACCTTGTCTTCCTGCAACATTAGAAAAAAACTTTTCTTATTGTCACATGTAATATGACAAAGCAATTGGCAAGGAAAGAGAATTAAAATAACAAACCCGGACCCCTTGTTGTCTCCTGCCTGTACACCTTTCATTCTATTTGCTCCACTGAACGTCTTTCTCTTCATTCTCTGTCTGCAAAATATTATAATTCCCCAATGTGACAGTTGAGGAATTCTCCTTCCTTTAAATCTACTTAAAGTCTGAGTATTTCTCAATGCACATAGTTATTATCAAAATGGCATATATCCTACTGCACAGGACTCTGTTACTCATGTCTGTATGGGTTTCCACAATAGGCAGCACAGTATATTTTACTTCCAAGACAGTGGATTGATACTTGTCAAGCAAAGGGATGAATTAAAAAATATCTAAGTACCAGGTCTAGGAATGTCTTTATAAATGACTTGCCCGCTCTGAATATGCTTTGCAAATGTCTCTATTTCATGTAGGTGGGCTAAGTTTAAAATTAGTTGCAGAGAGGCAGGGACAGTTTTGAAGGACTTGATAAAATTGCTCACAGATTCTTCACAGACAAGGACACTTTCAATGTGAATAGATAACTTGTTGGACGCATCTGCCGGCAGCTGAACTGCTGGTAACTTTTGTTTGGAATGAAGAGCTTTCAGCCCAGCACCTCGCTTCCATTATAATGTTTTGCCTCCTGTTTTGTTTATATAAAAGACTACAGTCTTAGAATTTCTGGGTATTATGAGTACCTTAGGGAAATCTGATTATAGAGATAATCTACTCAACAGTGAAGAGTTTCAATTTGTTTCTATTGAGTTTTGTCAATTCCGAATCCCAGATACCTTTGTATTCCAGTCCATTGACTAGAGCCTCCCAGCCAGACGTTGAGGCATCTGCTTCTATAGTTTCTGGAACTGGGAAGATAAATAAGAATGTGGGGGAATTATCTGTATATTTGCTAACCACCAATTTAGATCTAAATAAACTCCCTCTGTTAGGAAGACTAATGAATTCCAATTCTCTGAAATATCCTTTGCTTTTAACAAGCAAGATGGAAGGTATCTAAAGAAAAAAAAATGGGGGAAGAAAGACAGAGGGAAAAGCTGTGAATAATGCCACCAGAGAACCAATTATGTTCACCAGCTGGTATCGAGAAACTTGTTTCCTTTGACAAAAAAAGATTTTAGTGTTAGCCTCAGACTACTTTTTGACATTGTGTTCTTTAAAGCTGAATGACAAATCCTCCCAGCCACCCCCATAAGATGTTAGAAAAAAATCATTCTTTTTGTCACGTGTAATATGACAAAGCAATTGGCAAGAAAAGAGAATTAAACTAAGGCATCAACATGGCAGTCAGCAAGAATCAACAGGAAAATGAAAAGAAAACACGAAATCAGACATGCTCCCTCCCAGGTAGATGACCGTGTAGGGATCACGGCAAAACCTGCCCTTTTCTCTTGGTTGGTTCGCTGAAAGATCAACTCACAATTACAGGAGATTAATAAAGGTCTATTTCCAAATACCAAGCACATGGGGAGGGGGGGGACCACAGAAGGATTACCCCAAGTCTCAGTGATGGTCAGAGACTTTTATATCAGTGTAGGTGGGTGGAAGCCCATCGATCTGTAGATCAACCTGAGAGACAGGTCTCCTGCTTCAAATGGCCCTGGGGCCTGGTCTATTAGCATGTAATAAGGAAGTCAGCAGCCCCTTTTTGATTCTCAATCAGGTTACTCAGGTTTTATGCAGATAAAGGAAAGGCCTCTTCCAATGCTTCCTGATATGAATAAACGTTAATTAGAAAGATTCTTTATACCTAGGAGTCATATTTGGGGGCAAAAATTCCTTAGCACCTTCAACCTAATCAGTGAGATACACCCACAACTTGGTATGACAGTGATAAACTAGTAAGAACATTTAATAGATGTAAAAGTATATTTCTTGTGAAAGTGCAGTTAACTGCTATCTTTCCCGGTAACATAAATTGCATTTTGGGTTATTTCGATCCCTATTTGTAGGAAGACCTCATTGATCGCAGCTAGCCTTTGTGCTTTAGTGGATGAGACATGATCTATTTCATGATCTCTCAGCTGGTAAAATTTGCAAAGAAGTGGTGTCACCTAATCTTGAGCTCTCCATTGAGGTCTTTTTTTTTTTTTTTTAACTGCCAGAACCCCCGCTGAGCCAATCTTGGCTGGGAGTCCCCTCTGGTCCTCCTACAAGCTGTTCCTTGGGGAAATAATTGTGAATTCAATCTTTTCACTTTGTATACCACTTTAAAACCTGTCTTTCCTAAGTATCTATTTAAAGTCCATAAAAGTCTGTAGAACAAGTTCACTCAGACCAGGCTTTGCTGAGCCATTACAGGAAGGTTACTACCTATTTGCTTAAAATTCCTTCCTCTTTCTCAGGGTATCTTGAAATGCTTTGTATGGCAGCAATTTGCTTTCCTGATAGTAACAAGGGGAGACTTGGAACAGGTTTTTGTTCTCTTTTCCAGTGATAGCACCCTGTGCAGAGCCACCGTGTACACCTGTACAGTCTGTGCACTGCACAATTCCAGGTGTAACATCCACTAGACTACCAGTGGCAGCCCTCTACCCCCTGCCCAACCTGGATTCTCTCCAGAGTGGCACGTAGTCTTGACCTTGTGCACTATCTATATCTATATCTATATCTATATCTATATCTATATCTATATCTATATCTATCTATATCTCTGTATTTTAGAGATCGTCTCACTCCGTCCTCCAGGCTAGAGTGCAGTGTGCAGTGATCATAGTTCACAACAGCCTCAAACTCCTGGGCTCAAGTGATCCTCCCACCTCAGCTCCCAGAGTAGCTGGGACTACAGGCACCCACCACCATGCCTGGCTAATTTTTTGAAAAATTTTTATTTTTGTACAGAGAGAGTCTTCTTATGTTGCCCAGGCTGGTCTTTAATTCCTGGCCTCAAGCAATCCTCCCACCTCAGCCTCCCCAAATGCTAGGATTATGGGCATAAGCCACCATCCCTGGCTAGAATGCATATTTTTAATGTATCTGGATAATTGAGTGGACAATTAATATACCCAGTTCTGGGGAGGAAAACAGACATGTGACTTGTTTTCATGCCATCAACTTCCTAAACATTGTTTACTGAAATTTGATATTTTACTAAATATACAGAAATACAAAGGTTATCTAAATGACTCTTTAGCTTTGAATCTCAATCAACAGGAGAAATGTTTTACACCTTTTATTTCACATTTCTTCATCTTGGATTTTCCATCTTATTCTGTTCTAAGGATGCAGTTTTTAGTGGTGGGATTATACATGGAAAGGAATGGAAAAAATTATTTCAAGGAGAATTCTTTAATTGTATGCATCAAGTTTCTTATAACTCCCCTGGAAATGTCTTCAAAAATGGCTTCCTTTTTCTGTATAAAGGCAGCAGCCTTACAGAGATTCAATTCAACCACAAAATTTATCCATTTCAGTTCTGTGGTTTTTAGTACATTCACAGAGTTGTGCAACTATACTCACTATCTAATTTCAAAATGAATTTTTTATCACCTCAAAAAGAAATCCTATACTTGCTAACAGTCACATCCCACATCCCACCCCTACCAGCCATAGACGCTCACCTTCTTTTTGTTTCTCTAGATTTGCCTATTTCAGACATGTCATATAAATAGAATTACATGATAAATTACCTCATACAACTGACTTATTTTATTTAGCGCATTTTCAAGGTTCATATATGTTGTGGCATGTATTCATATTTCTTTATGTTTTCAAGACGATGGATACATTTTTATCGAACCTTTTGGTTTACGACATAAAGCAAAAGGAAAACATTGTCCTTGATCAATGTTTCACACGGCTGTAGAAAATATTTGACTTTGGGGATTTTATAAGGGATTACGTTTCTCAAAAGTCAGTGTCAAGTAACAAGTTTTAACTGAACCCCTTGAATTTTCTGGTTGACTCTTCCCTTACAATAGTAACAAGCTGTAATGAGTAACAGAAGTTTCTTCAAGGCCAAGTTTGATCATTTCATTCAATATCTCCCTTTCTGGGAAGTTGGTTTTATGTCCTCTTTTTCACAACAAATTTTGTATATTTCAGTAGCCCCTCATCCCGAGTCTCATCAGACTCGGTTGCTGAGGGCTTATCTTTCTTTTCTTCACATTTTTTCTTGTTTAGACACTTTTCTTACATTTTCAGTACCTTTGAAATGCTTAGCTTGAGAAAGATGGTTATAGGGTGTAACCAAATGGCCTTATTTAGCTGTCCTGAGCACGTTTTTAATGTTTTCTAACAATTCATGGTCTGCAAGAAATGAATCTGAACCATGGTCCTGGCAGAAACTTGATAATGTCCTCCACGGGCAGCTGCTCCACAGTCCACACCTGCCGTGGGACAGCTGCTGCCCATCTTCCCCGCTGCCTCCACTTTACCATGTATTAGTATTTCATTACTTTTTAATGCTGAATAATATTTGATTATATGAGTATATGGATAATGCACATTTTGTTTTTCCAATTACCTGTTGATGGGTTATTTCCATTTTTTGACTAGCACGAATAATGCTACCATGAATAATCTCATCCAGGTTTCCTGATTTATGGTTTCACTTCCCTTGGTTATATACTGAGGAATGAAATTGCTGTGTTCTATGGTAACTGTATGTTTAACTTTTGGAGGAACTTCCAGGCTGTTTTCAAAATTGGCTGCATCACTTAGTAATCAGACCAGCAATGTGGGAAGGCTCCAATGTTTGAAGGCTCCATTTCCTCTATATCCTTGCCAACACTTGTTATTTCCCATCTTCATTATTTTAGCTCTCCTAGTGGAGATGAAGTGGTATTTCACTGTAGTTTTGATTTGCTTTTCTCTGGTAACTAGTGATGTCAAGCATCTTTTCGTGTGCTCATTGGCCATTTCTATATCTCCTTCAGACAAATATATATTCAATTTTTTTTTTTACCTAATTATTATTATTAGTTTTACTTGGTTAAAATGCGCTTTAAAAAGTTTATCATCTTAATCATTTTAAATGTACGTCTATGGCATTAAATACATTCACCACCATTCATTTTCTGGAACTCCTTTCCTCTTGCAAAACTGAAATTCTGGGCTCGTTATACAGTAACTTCCTATGTCTTCTTCCCCTGGCCCTTGACAACCACCCATTCTCCTTTCTGTCTCTATGAATTTTACCCCTCTGTGTACCTCATATAAGTGGAATCTTACAGTATTTGTTCTTTTGTGACTGGCCTAGTTCACTCAGCATGACATCCTCAAGGTTCTTCCATGTCGCAGCACGCGTCAGAATTTCCTTCCTTTCTAAGGTTGAATAATATCCCAATTTATGTATATGCCACATTTTGTTGATCTGTTCATCTGCTGATGCACATTTAGCACCCTCTGGCTATTGTGAAAAATGCTGCTATGAACATGGATGTACAAGGATCTGTCCACCTCCCCGCTTTCATTTCTTTTGGGTCCATACCCAGAAGTGGAATTGCTGGATCATATGGTAATTCTATTTTTAATTGTTTTCAGAAATGCCATGCTGTTTTCCACAGCTGTCGCACCATTCTACATTCCCACCAACAGTGCCAAGTGTTCCAATTTGTCCGCATTCTCACCAACAGTTGTTATTTTCTGCTTTTTAAAAAATAGCAGCCATGTTGATAAATGTGAGGTGGTGTCTCATTGGATTATTTGCATTTCCTTAATGATTAGTGCTTTTATTAGAAAACTCAGGCTGCCAAAGCAAATACCACAGACTTGGTGGCTAAAGCAATAGACATTTATTTCTCACCGTTTTGGAGGTTAGGAGTTCAGATCAAGGGTCTGCCTGATTCAGCTCTTGGCCAGACCCCTCTTCCTGGCTTGCAGACGGTTACCTTCTCACTGTATCCTCACACAGTGGGGAGAGAGATTTTCCTCTTTCTTTTTATCAGGTCACCAATACTATCAGGTTAGGGTCCTATTTCTGTGACCTCGTTTAACCTTAATTACCTCTTCAAAGCCCTATCTCCAAATACGGACACATTCAGGGTTCGAATTTCAACATATGAATTTGTGGGGGACACAATTTGGCCCATAGCAGTGATGTTGAGTATATTCTCATGTGCTTATTGGCCTTTTGTGTATCTATCTTGGAGAGATGTCTATTCAAGCCCCTTGACCATTTTTAAGTATTGTTGTTCGTTTGTTTTTTTTTTGTTGTTGTTGTTGTCGCTGAATTGTAGGAGTTCTTTATATTCTGGATATAAGCCCCTTATCAGATACACGATTTGCAAATATTTTCTCCCATTGTTGTTATTTTCTTTCTTTTTCTTTTCTTTGAGACTCAGTCTTACCAATCTGTTGAGTGCAATGGTGTCATAGCTCACAGCAACCTCAAACTCCTGGGTTCAAGTGATCCTCTTGCCTCAACCTCCCAAGTAGCTGGGACTACAGGCACCCACCACAAAACCTGGCTAATTTTTCTCTTTTCTTTCTTTCTTTCTTTCTTTCTTTCTTTCTTTCTTTCTTTCTTTCTTTCTTTCTTTCTTTCCTTTCTTTCTTTCTTTCTTTCTTTCTTTTTATTGAGACAGAGCCTCACTTTGTCACCCTCGGTAGAGTACTGTGGTGTCATAGCTCACAGCAACCTCCAATTCTTGGGCTCAAGTGATTCTTTCTCTCTCTCTCTTTTTTTTTTCTTGCAGTTTTTGGCCAGGGCCAGGTTTGAACCTGCCACCTCTGGTACATGGGGCTGGCGCCCTACTCCTTGAGCCACAGGCACCGCCCTCAAGTGATTCTCTTGCCTCAGCCTCCCTAGTAGCTGGGACTACAGGCACCCACCACAACACCTGGCTATTTGTTGTTGTTTAGCAGGCCTGGGCTGACTTCGAACTCACCAGCCTCAGTGCATTTGGCTGGCAACCTAGCCACTGAGCTATGGGTGCCCCCCAATTTTTCTATTTTTTTTTAGTAGAGACAGGGGTCTCTTGCTCAAGTTGGTCTAGAACTCATGAGCTCAAGCAATCCACCCACCTCAGCCTCCCAGAGGGCAAGGGTTACAGGCATGAGCCACAGTCATTTCATTTCTTGGTGGTGTTCTTTAAAGCACAAAAGTTTTTCATTTTGATGAAAGTCCATTTATTTTTTTTTTTTCTTTCATTGCTGTGCCGTTGTTGTCATATCTAAACAAAACCATATACTAATTCAAAGCCATGAAGATTTACTCTATATGTTTTCTTTTAAAAGTTTTATAATTTTAGCTCTTACATTTGGGTTTGATTCATTTTGAGTTAATGTAAACATATATATGGTATGCGATATCCCTTTTCTTTTAATTTTTGAGAACATTACAGTTCTAAAATATTCTTTACCATATCGGATATGAAAAAATTGGTAAGGAGGATTTTTTTAATTGCTGTTTTGAGAGGTCTTTAAAAAATCACTGACTCAATGCAGACATGGGAAATTACATCCATTATATCGTGTAAAATATGCCTCTTTTATAATAAGCTCATTCAGTCTGTTCTATAAGCAGAGAAATTCAAACATAAGGTAACTTAACAGGAATGGCTGCCAATAACCGTTGAGATAATACTCATTGAAAATGATGAATAATAACTTGATTAAAAATGTGCTCTCATCTTTTTAGCTCAGAATTGGCTAAGATTGCATAGTTTTTTTTAGCTTTATTAATAGTAGAGTAACTAGAGTGGGAAGGAGATTAGCAAATCATTCAAGATGTCAGGTATGGTGAAAGCGCCATTTTCTCATAGATAATTTAGTAAAGATCACAGCGACAGGTGTGCATAATTAATGGGAGCTGAGAATGCCCAAGTATTGGGCAGGTAATGTCTTAAAAAACAACATTCTTCAGTTAGATTTGATTTTCTTCTTTTGAATTGTCATACTGTTAAATTGGCCTTTGATTTATTGACGTTCTAGCATTTGATGTTGATTTTCTTTTTGCCCTGCAGGATGCAGAGAATCAAATATTAAAGACAAGTATATGGTACCATGAGGTAAACAATTATGTTTCTAGGCATGCTGGATTCCTGATCTGGATTTGCTGCAAAATACGATTGTTCTAAAGAATATATATTATCTTTGTGTTTATAAGTCCTTATCTCTGCAGCAGACCTAATTTACTAAAATCGGTGTAGAAACCATGGTTTCTGACTGGGGCTACCATCTTAATGATTTGGATGGGAAGTTCTTCCCCCTAACTGAGAGTACCAAGGGGCTGATAAATTGAATTATTAATCCAAATCCCTCCTTAGCTCTTTAGTGAGGTTAACACTGGCTTGTTTTGATAAATTTCCTTTTTGGATACTCCTACCAGGTTTGGAATGATGAATTTTTATCCTGGAACTCCAGCCTGTTTGATGCGATTAGAGAGATCTCCCTACCTCTAAATGTCATCTGGGCCCCTGATATCGTCATTAATGAGTTGTAAGTGTGCTGGGGTATATCTTTGTGGGATTTAGACAGTTAGAATATACAGGCCAGTGGAAGTTTCCTTTTAGTCACTAAGAAATTTTTTATTTCTTAACTTGAAGAGGTGCATATTACGGTGAATATTCAGGTTAGAAATACCCTGAGTTGACATCATTTAAGACACAGATATGAGATTCTATAGCTTGAGGTTATTCATTATGTCTGTTGTAACAGTAGCAAATGAGTTAACTTAAGAGGCTGCCACTACCGATCTCATCTTTGCCAGGGTGAATCATCTCATGGGAAGCATGATTCTGTCTTTACAATGCTAGGCTACTCCTGGGTCTCCCAGTCACTACTATCTCATCATCTGTCTGTCTATGTTTAGAAATGACTAAAGCCCTCTCTATAACAAAATTTTCTCTTGTGTTGTGTATAGTGTGGACGCTGAAAGATCCCCCGACCTTCCCTATGTTTATGTAAACTCATCTGGGACCATTAAGAACTCTAAGCCCATCCAGGTGGTCTCTGCATGTGGTTTAGAGACATATGCTTTTCCATTTGATATCCAGAATTGCAGCCTGACCTTCAATAGCATCATGCACACAGGTAAAACCTGAGAGACACAGTCCCCTTGTTGGAAAAACATACCTACCTCATATGCTAGATTGACACACATAGATGACCTTAAAGTATACCATCCCTCAGGTCTATTTTATTCTTGCACATATATGACTATTTAAAAATCTAAATCTCTTTTTGTAACTTTTAGTGCCTGCTGTAATTCAGACCAAGTATGATGCTATAGCCCAAGCAGTTGATTTGGAAATTTAAGTTTCCACTGCCATTGATAGTGTTTTGGAAGTCATAACACAATCCTCATCATTCTCTGGACAGAGGACTCCAAACTCTAAATTCACAGTTGTTTTTTTTTGTTGTTGTTGTTGTTGTTGTTGTTTTGTTTTTAGACAGAGTCTCACTTTGTCATCCTTGGTAGAGTTCCATGATGTCATAGTTCACAGCAACCTCAAACTCTTGGGCTCAAGTGCCTCAGCCTCCTAAGTAGGTGGGACTACAGGTGCCCACCACAATGCCTGGCTATTTTTTCTTTTTTTCTTTTTTTTTAGAGATGGGATCTTGCTCTTGCACAGGCTGGTCTCAGACTTGTGAGCTCAAGCAATTTACCAGCATCAGCCTCCCAGAGTGTTAGGATTACAGGCATGAGCCATCACGCCTGAGGTTTTTGTTTTTTTTTTTTAATGACCAGAAAGATCTTATTTCCCATCTCCACGCCCTAATTCAAATACGCCCAATGAGATGGGGGGGGGGGGGAGGCAGGAGGAAAAGGAAGGATTCAAACTAGGAGTTGGAAAGGTGGGTGGATGGCGGCATCTTTCTCTTGGGGAAGTCAATTGTTTCTGTTGTTTCCAGTGGAAGATGTAGACCTGGCTTTCCTGAGGAGCAGAGAAGACATAAAGCATGACAAAAAGGTGTTTTTGAATGACAGTGAGTGGGAACTTCTTTCTGTGTCCTCAACATACAGTGTCCTGCACAGCAGCGTGGGAGATTTTGCACAGATTCAGTTCAACGTAGGTGCTTATCCTCCCCTGTCTCTGTGGTCTCTGTGGCCTGCTCCGTTGGGCCAAGGGGTCTCTGCTCCACTGCATATTCTCATTCATTATTACCCAAGAACAGCTGGCTCAGACAGCTCCGGACAGCCACCCGCATTCCCGCATTTCCCAGACCAGAGGTTCAGTGAGAGAGCCTGGGCTCCTGCAGCAGATATGACACAAGCCAATATAGAAAGAGTGGTGCTTGGGCACCAGAGACCCAAGCCACCCCCTACAGCCAAATCCTCAGACCTTTCAAAACGTACTAATATTACTACTTTTAACTGAAAAAACACAAACCCATATACAATAACAACAACATAAAATTGGGAAGACTGTTTCATCAACACCATTTCCTGTTTTTTATTGAGTAAATTATCAGTTAATTCCAGATGCAGGGGCATAAAATTATATTAATAACTTGAGCATCAATAAGTCACCTTATTCATGTAGGATCCTCAGAGACCACTGGTGGCTTCTGGTTCATAGGGAACAGCTATCCACAAAGACCATGATGAGAACCTACACTCCCCTAATACATCCTTGGAAATGCCCCTTGTTTACAGGGAAATTTGTCCAATGGGGGGTTGGGGGAATAGTGGGGTGCAGACTGGTGAAGCCTGCTGCCTTGCATTCCAGGGGTAGCCATTCTCTTTTCTCTGACCCTTCTGGAAAACTGTTCTAACATGTGGTCTACAGCAAGTTCACACATCTGGTAGACTCACATTTCACATTCTTAGCATTCAACAGTATCCTCCTCTCTTCTGCACAAAGTCAGCTAGTGCTGGTGGTGGTAAGGGCAGGTCTTTCATGCTATAGGAGCTGAGTAATGGGTCCAGTTGATAACTAGAGACTACAGGCAGGTCAGGATTGCACATGAGATGAATTTTCCTAGAAACAAACCTTTGGAATAAGGAGGAAAATGTAGACTAGACTAAGGTGCTATTGTACAATGGATATGGGACGGCGTGGTGGAGAAATAAACTGTTAACGAGGGCACAAGTGTCCCTCCGTTGGTTGAGAGGTGTTATAGGCAGCTTTCTGGCAAAGCTTTTGTTAAGCTGGGGCCTTTTAGACACAGCCATGGTTTAAACCTGACTAATGTATAACACTGGTTAGTAGCCAATTGCAACTCATGCCTTCCTAGTGGTGGTTCTCGCCTAGAATCCTGCTTGGTTTTAAGCAGAGCTTGCATTGTGGTTTGTCCACTTTTCCCAGTGAGAGAAAGGGAAGGATAAAAGAAAGCTTTTTTTTTTTTTAATTTCAATGAGTTTCTTGGCTAAGAGTAAACACCTCATTAATTTTAAAGATATCAGCCTGCAAACATTATTAATGCAGCCCGAATAATGGAGAGCATTAAAGGGAAAGTGAAAGAGGAGCACGTGCGAGGTGGAGCACAGTCACCTACCAAGCGCTCCGGAGAACGCTGCACACACCATTACCTACACTGCACGGAGGAGACAAACAGAGGCAGGGGACAGGGCAAGGAGACAGAGAGTGCGCTTGTGTGTGTGAACTCACACACTCTCCACAGAGCAGCCACTGTTCGCAGTTCCATGTCACCCTTCATCCTCAATATTAATTTGTCTTTTCTACAGCAGCTGAAGTTTTCAATATACTACACCCATTTCAAACATGATGAACAGGCATGGTAAATGATTGTATGGTGGAGGGGAGGCGCCCCTGGATTTCAGAACCATGGTCAGTTCCTTTGCTTGCTTCACTGCCGGCTTCCTCCCGCGTGCAGTGTTGACATGGAGCATATGGAAGGAAGGCAACGATGTGGTTTCACACTCTGGGAGTTTTGCCTTGAATCTCTTTGCCCTGAGGGGTAAGGTGGGTTCTTTAGTGGGCCTGGATTCTACCCTGGTCCTCTGGAACAGTAGGGGAAGAATCCTGGGTAGAGTCACAGTTCATATTTGGTGAGGCAGGAGCCAGACTAAGGAGCAACTCTACAGCTTTAGAAAGACAAAGTAGACTCAGTGACTGTCACAGGCTCTGCCTCTCTCAGCCTTGCTCTGCATCCGTTCCTCCCCTTCCTGCTCCATGCCCCAAGCCTAGGCTCGTCATGTTCTCTTGCTCCACCCCAGATATCTCACTCTGAATCTGGCAACTGAAGCACCCTGGTGTCCTTCACCAGCCCTTGGCCAGTGATCTGAAACTCAGACCCCAGCTCCACACTGACACTGGGCCTGTCAGGGTCCTGACAGCAAAGGGCCATCTCCCTTAATCTAATCACCAGCCACATTTCCATCCAGGCTGCCTAACAAGGAGGTTGGAGACAGGTGGGGCAGGCAGGAGAAGCACTGATCTAGTCTAAATACATCACTGTGCTGATCCTGACATACACTGCTTCCATTTATACTAAATCAAGGGCTCAGAATGCCCAGTGAGTCACAGCTAATGTGCAATCATGGTTGCTGGCTATGGAACACCACAGCCAGCAACCATGATTTATGAAAGGGCACCACCGATGCTTTGGAGGCAGGCCATGTGCCACAGGGGTCCCAGAGCATTTCTCCCCACAAGGATATCTATGTGCAGCCTGGGACAGGATCCAGTGGTCATGGGAGGAGAAGTTTCCTCCAATACATCATTGGAGGTACTGGTTCCCAGAAACAGCAGGGTGAGGATTTGATTTCTGTATGGCAGTGGTTTTTTTGTTTAAAAAAAAAAAATGAGGGTAGAAGTGGGAGGAGGTAGAAATAAAATTTAGGAACTCGTGTTGGATGGAAAAGGTTGGACAGCTGTGGGGACTAAACTAAGAGCAACCACAGATAGCCTGGGGCTGAGTGAAGTGTTCACTCAGGCAGGAGGTGGGGCGCCCACGGGGGCATTTGGGAAAAAAAGATGCTTCATTTATCCTTTTTCTGCCATAATTTTTCTTTCTAGATTAGGGTAGAGTAATTTTGTTGACATATCCATTGAATGATGCTCATAAACTTTTTTTTTTTTTCCTTTGAGATAGAGTCTCACTATGGCACCCTTGGTAGGGTGCCGTGGCATCACAGCTCACAGAAACCTCAAACTCTTGGATTTAAGTGATTCTCTTGCCTCAGCCTCCCAAGTATCTGGGACTACAGGTGCCCTCCACAATGGCTGGCTATTTTTTTTTTTTTTTTTTTTGGTTGCAGTTGTCATTGTTGTTTAGCAGGCCCAGGAGGGGCTCAAACCCTCCAGCCTTGGTGTTTGTGGCTAGTGCCCTACTCACTGAGCTACGGGCACCAAGCCAATGCTCATAAACTTGATAGAGAGTCCTTCTAAGCACCATTAGATCATATGGGGGAGAGAGAGAGAATTTAGAGCCCTAGGAATCTTCTAAGGTCACCCAAGGGATCTGGGAATCATGGACTTTCTGCTAATCCAGTGCAATACAATCCAGTCCAAATCCAAGGAACTCTCACTGTGGTGCAAGGATCTTACTTAAATGGCAGCAACTTTCCTGTTCCTTCTGAGTTGGGAATGTTGGGAGGGGCTTGGGAGAGGAAGAAAATGGGCTTCTGTATGAAGCGTGAGTCTGGGAGTCAAAATTCCAACAATGTCATAAAGACGGTCATGCAAAATTGAGTACTGGTGGGGTCTACCATCAAGGAGGCAATTAGAGGCTAACCTTGGGGCCTATTCCATCTCCAAGGAGCTCTCCACACACACATTCTGAATGAGATTGATCTCTTTCATTAACATCAATAGGCTTCAAATACCTTTGTGTACTTATTATTACCTGGCTTTAATGGATAATGAAATTGTGGCATAATATTGCTAACACCTGAAGGGTGTCTAATGGGTGAACACGGACTGAAACTAAACTGCTTTTTCCTCCCTTTCTGTGGAATTTAAAGGCACCAGCTCTTTTAGTCCATTAGAAATTATGGGCGCTGGGTAGGGGCAGTTTTACAGAGAGCAGTGTTTCACTGAGCCCGTGACATACCTTCCCCCAGCAGAAGTAGGGGCTACTGCTTCTGGCATGATCTAAAGAGAGGCAGCCCACAGATAGACTGACTTCAATAGGATAGCCCCCCCTTTGGGCTAGTGGAAAGTGTGGACATTTCCATTCCATTGGAACTAAAAGGAGCATTATGAACAGACTCTACTACAATTTAAAGAACATCTTGTAAGCTTTTATCATGTGCCAGGCTCAAGTGGTAAACACTTAGGATATAAAGATGGCTAAAACAAGACTCATGATATTTATCATATTTATCATATGACAGAGTCATATTTACCTCTGTCTAGGAAGTCATAATAACAATAACCACAAAATTGAGCACTTCCTCCATCCCAGGCACCATTTTAAGAGCTTACACAAGTAATTTTCATATCCCTCTGAGGTGTGTGTTCTAAGTACCTGAATGTCTACAAACAGATAACTCGAGGTGCTGAGAAGTTAAGTAGATAGAGTGTCATGGCATCACAGCTCACAGCAGCCTTAAACTCTTGGGCTTAAGGGATTGCAAGATGACTGATGGAGGCTGGATTTGAACCCAGCCAATCTGACTCCAGAACATGCGAGCCTGATCTTATACGGTGCTGACATACGACTAACTGTAGTGTCATATATTCCAGTCCATTCTTTGCTGTCCACCCACGGTGCATTTCAGTGCAAGTCACCTGTATTGGTTTCACAAGGCTGCTGTAACAAAGTGCTCCAAACTATTAATAGTTTAACAACAGAAATGTATTCTCTCACAGCTCTGTAGGCTGGAAGTCTGATACCAAGATGTAGGCAGAGTTGGTTGCTGCTGGGCACTCTCAGGGAGAATCTGTTCATGCCTCTCTCCTAGCTGCTGCTGGTTGACAGCACTCTCTGGTATTCCCTGGCTTGTGAATGCATCACCCCAATCTCTGCCTCCATCTTCACATGGCACTCTCTCTGTATGATCCTTCTTTTCTTCTCATGAGAACACTAGACATACTAGATTAAGGGCCCACCCTAATTACATCTTCAAAGATTCCATTTCTAAATTAGGTCATGTTCTTAGGTTTCAGAAAGGACATGAATTCTTGGGGGCACTATTCTAAACTAGTCTTCCACCCTCTGGCTTCTGAAAATTCACTTCTGCCTCACACGCAAAATATATTCACCCCATCCCAACATCCCCCAATGTTCAACCCAGTGTTAACTCTAAGTGCAAAATACCATCTAAATATAGAGTCAAAAATTCCCAAATCTCATTGTTTAGTCAGGTGTAGACTCTGACTATGGTTCTCCTCTGCCCACAGAAAGTGTGAAATGTTCAACCATAGACTTTTCTTCCTGATTCCATAGATGATGGTAAGCATAGGAACCTGTCCTATTTCTTATAAGTGGTACTAACTCTAGTATTTAGGACAATGTTTGTTGAACAAAGGAATAAAGAGCTCTGAAGATCTAATGAAATGGACTCTGAAGATCTAATGAAATAATGAAAACAAAGTTTCTGAAAACTATGTGATAAAATTAGGGTTTCTTTAGCCTGCACTCAACTTATAGAGAAAATTAGTCTAGTCCTTAGGTAATATTGTCCTTAAGTAACATTGCCCTTAAATCAGCCTAAAGAAAAAGGTGGGTCCTTTGTTCTGGAAGAAAACCAAAACTGTAGGTACTATTTGATCTGTGTTAGGAATGGGAACATCCTTGCTAAAGGTAGAATAAATGAGGTGGTTTTGGAAGGCCTATCTAGTTCTACAGTTCTATAAATCAAATGAAGACAAGAGACTGCTCTATATTATAGCAGAAGCATATATCCACCCTTGTACCTATGTCTTTTTTCCATACTTTCATCTACTGTTAATATCCAGTAAGGAATATCCTTCTGCATATTGACTACATAATTTGTGGGGCTTAATGAAAAAAAGAAAACAGGGCCTGCCCCTCATTCAAAAATTGTTAATAATTTCAAAACAGCACCAGTGGAGCATTAAACCAATTGCAGAGCCCTTCCAAAGGCAAGCCCTTTGTGACTGCACACCTGTGAGGACTGCCTGCTTCCTAACTTTTTAGCTTTCCCCACACCTCTTTCTTAGCTGACACCCTGGGGAACATGTAGTCTGATAAAACAGCACTCTCTTGGATATCAGGGATCTTGAGGTGCCTTACCATCCATCTTTGACTTGGGCCCAGACTTACATTCATTGTCTGTGCCAGCCTCTGGTTGGAAAGGAATTATGTTAGCTTCTGCTCTTTACATAGGAACTTTATTTAAAGAGCACAACTGTTCATCTCAGTTGTACCCAAGATGTTTGGTAAGGCAAAAGTAAACTTACTGCTTTTCAAAGGGGGGAATCCAGGCATGGAGAGGTTGACTCTGTCACCCAGGATCACTTAAATTAGCATATACAGACACTTGGAATGGAGAGGCGCTGAAGCTCTCTATTCACTTGACTATAGTCAATAGTCTGGGCTATTTCTGCTAACTAACAATGTCTACTTGTACTTTTCTTTAGTGCATAGTCTTATAGTTTTCTTTTCCATTATGTTGTATCTGCCATGAAATCTCTAAGGGGTATTCCCATTTCTACTCTCCAGAAAAAGGTGGCTTAGTCCCTATCTCCCCTAAGGCTGAGTCACCAATAGTCTAGGCTGGGTCACAACACAAAACCCCCATGGACTCTGATACTTGACTCCCTTTTTCCTGCCCCCACCAATCACAGCCATCTCACAGTCACAGCACAATGACAGGAGCTACAGGGATGAAGGTTAATGACAGATCATTTATTTTTATTTTATTTTTTTGAGACAGAGTCTTACTATGTTGCCCTTGCTAGAGTGCTGTGGCATCACAGCTCACAGCAACCTCAAACTCTTGGGCTTAAGAGATACTCTTGCCTCAGCCTCCCAAGTAGCTGGGACTATAGGCACCTGCCACAATGCCTGGCTATTTTTTGTTGCAGTTGTCATTGTCGTTTAGCTGGACCGGGCCATCTTCGAACTCACTAACTTTGGTGTATGTGGCTTGCACTGTAACCACTGTGCTACAGACGCCAAGCCTGATGACAGATGATTTTGTTTTTCTTATTGTCTCGCTTTGTTGGAATGTGTTTTAACCACATGTAGTGAGTGTTGCTCTGGTTTAGATCTTTGCAGTTGATTATGTTTAATTTGAGAGACAACAGCCACACTATAACCCACCAGCAGCTCTGGTGTGCCAACCTCCACTGAGTCGGGATGTGCTCCCAGACCCAAGGGCAAAGTGGTGCCCCAGCCAAGATCTTCCCCTGTCACCTCCTTCTCCACTGCTAGTCTCCACCCTTCATCTCTGCCTGGACTCATTTCTTTGTGATTCTCTGCTAGAATGGGAGATGAAGGTGAGGGAAAAGAACTTTGCACTTAACTCAGTGGTCCAGTCAGATCAAGGTTTATAGCAATGTTGTAGTGGGGAAAAGCCTTGGGCTTGGAATCAGATGTGGGGCATGTCCCAGCACTGTCATTACTGGGCATACTCACTTGAGGGAGCTGAGCTTTAGTTTTGGAAATTTATGAAATGAAGAGAGCTACCTACTAATAAGTTTGTAGTGAGGATTAAATAAACCACATAGTATGTGTAAAAGCACCTAGTATGTTATCTGACATGCAAAGGTCATGGCATTATTTGGTGAATCAGAGAAATGGGAGTTATCGAGCATTATTTTTTTTCAAATCTAATGCCAAAGAGTCCAGAATGTTCATCTATTTAATAAGCATTTATTGAATATCTACTACCAGGTAGGTTTTATTTTTGGTCCCATGTTGGACTGCCACCATCCCAGAGATGGGATGAGATAAGGGTCCCCAGTCTAGTGTGGGCAGCAGGCCTGAGGTTACCTGGTTTCCCTTTATAAAGGATGAGAATAGACTATGTGCTTATTAAAGACATTTCCCATTGCCATCTGAAAGAAGCAAGATATAAAAACAGCAGTAATAATAGTAATTTTATGAGACTCAAATTCCAAGCTGCAGAAGCCACTCACCAGCTCTGCATGGCCAAAGAGATCAGCTGGTAGCTGTAGCTTCAGATGACTTCAGACCCACGTCCCCCTTCTCCTCCCTGTCTGTGCTCCTGAAGCCTGAGCTGTGGCCTGCAGGGATGAGACCCTTGGTCAGGTTTGGCCAATGGTGGGGGGAGGAAGCAGTGGCAGGAGATTGGAGGGAGGGAGGAGAGTGAGTGGGGTACTTATCTCTCTCTTTCCCTCCCAGTGGAGACACCACCAGGCTGGCTACATCTAAGAGAAAGCCACAGCTTGTGTCTCTCTCCTGGCATCTGGTCACCACTTTAGCCCTTGGCCTCTTCAGTCCCCCAAAGCCCTGGGGGCTTTGCACCCCTCTTGTGAATCCTCTCTACCTGCAACATCTTGCAACCAGTCTCTCTACTAAGCCCTCTTCTTCTCTCCCAGTTTAATTGTGCTGCTTGCTTCTTCCTAGACTCTGACAGACCCATGGGAGCTAAGGAGCTCACAATCGAAGTAGGAAAACAGGCAAAACAAAACTAAGCAGTTTAGGAAGGAAAAGTTTGATTTTCAAATAGTTTCTCACCAGCTGTGTGAGTTTAAACAAGTAATTGAACCTCTTTAAACCTCCATTTCCTTGTATGTAAAATGGAGATAATAGTATCTAGCCCTTGAAGTTTATGAGGATTGACTAAGACAAGCCAGTGCCTTGCATACAGTAAGTGGTCCATATATGCTAGCTTCTTCTTACTATAATTATTAATTATATTACTATTAGCTCTATGCAAAAGCTTAAAGGGTTATTTTTCTATTTTCTAAACCACAAAACAACTTCAAACATATTCCTAAGATAAAATGCAAGAATGTTGGGGCTTCAAGGAGCCTTCCTGGCTGTGAGTCTGGCCTAGCTTCTCTCTGTTGGCTTACAGCCTCTTTTCATCAGTGTCCGTCCCTGGCCAGGTGGTGATTCGCAGGCACCCGCTGGTCTATGTGGTAAGCCTGCTGATTCCGAGCATCTTCCTGATGCTCGTGGACCTGGGCAGCTTCTACCTGCCACCCGACTGCCGTGCAAGGATTGTATTCAAGACCAACGTGCTGGTGGGTTATACAGTCTTCAGGGTCAACATGTCTGACGAGGTGCCAAGGACCGCAGGGAGTGTTCCTCTGATAGGTAAGCAGCCTTGGGGTCACCAGTTGACTGTCTTACATTACTCCTGTCAAACCTGCTGTTGTATTTCAGACTGGAGGCTCAAGAGTCCCAGACACTCCAACTAACTCCGCCTCGTCTGATTCCTTCCCTCAGGGATCTTCTTCACCATCTGCATGGCTCTTTTGGTTCTCAGCTTATTTAAGTCCATCCTGTTGGTGAGATTCCTCCATGATGAACGGCGCAGTGGGCGGGATTGGCCTCTCTTGTGCCTTCAAGAGGACATAGATACTGACGGGCCTACAGCGGATCCCAGGGCCCAGCGTGCTGCAGTAACAGGTTCGTGAGAAGCCTTGAGGTTCCTACCCCATCTTCCATGACCACCCTCAAAACTCATTCCTTTTGGTGAAGTACCAGGCATTGTGTTGGACTAAGTGACAAATCCAAAACACCTGCTTTTAAACCAGGTGCCACGTTTTGTGGTACCTCTCAGGAGATGAAGGCTGCCTCCACCTGGGTTTCTAGAAAGCCTCATTTTACCTTGAAGGTTAGTCTCTCAGTTGTCTTTTTAGTTTCCAGTTCAACCAATTACCTAAAGTGACTGAGCCGTTGACTCCAGAAGAGCAGAATGCAGGTGAGCACACGCGCACACACACACACACAGTCTGGATATACCTAGGGCCTAGTTGCTTAATATGAAGAAGGATAAGAATCATCCTGGCCCCTAAAGCTCTGACTGAGTCAATTTGGGCTGATCTCTCACTCAGAAAATCCCCTGATGGATCTAGCCTACATGCATTCCGATTACATGATATAGTTCTGACATGTCCCCCAGGCTTCCTTCAGCACAGGTTGTCTCCCCCAAGCAGGTAGGAAGGGAGATCCCAACCCAAACCCAACCCACTGCTCAGTTATGCCCACAACTTTCCTTGAAGATGATACCATTGGCTCCAAGGGAAAGTCCAGGTGGGCCTTGGTAGCCCGTGGCTCACCTTGGTGTTTCCCTCTATCATGCAGAGTCCCCAACTTATCAAGAGCACCAGGCCCAGGCAGGAACCCTGAGGGAAGTCTGGTCTCAGCTTCGATCTATCAACAACTACCTGCAAGCTCAGGACCAGGCTCACCGCCGGGAGGCTGAGTGGCTGGCCCTCCTGTACCGCCTCGACCAACTGCTCTTCCGAAGCTACCTTGCCATTCTGGGGCTCTACACCCTCACCCTGTGCTTGCTGTGGGCTCTATGGAGTGGCTTGTGAAGACTGAAACTTGCTAGTCTCGATCGAAGTACTGTCATAGCACTTAGGGGAGATCGGAGGGGAAAGAGTGGTGGGTTGAAAAGCTTTCCATGCCCTTTGCCTCTTTCTGCTGAGTCCATGTACTAAAGGCCTGCTGAATAACCTGGGCATAACGCATTCATGATAAAAACTTATCAGTAGGATGAGGCACACAGCCAAAGTAAGCCCTCCTTCTGAGCCCAGACCACGCCCCCAAATAATCATTGTTAGCAGTCTCTTTCAGAAAATCTCTGGGCACATGCTTGCCCCTAAGGTTTGACAATTAATTTCATGAACTCATCCTAGAAAAAGTGCTACATATCTCATTGTTGGATATCACCATGGTCACCTTTGAGGTACTCCCCTCGGAAAGCACGCACCGAAGGCAGTGTCTAGTCCACCCTTCGAAGTAATTTTGGAACTCTTTTCTGGAATGGCCATCAGAGCTGTCGTTGTACAAGTTCTGACAATTACATTTGTGAACTCATCCTAGAAAAAGTACTATATACATCATTGCTGAATATCACTGTGGTCACCAGATGGCCAAGGGAAGTGCTTTGAAGGGGACCCTAATGATATTCAGTAATCATGTATATAGCACTTTTTCTAGGATAAGTTTGTGGACTTAATTGTCCACCCTCATATACATTTGTTTAAGCAGTTTTTTAAAAAGTTATAAGATCATTCTGTCTACCAGTTCTTCCTTGATCATTATTTGGTTATTCATTCAACAAAACTTTTCTTGAGTGTTGATGAAGTCCTGGGCTCTTGTTCCAAGCTCCTATTCCTGCTGTCCCAGCTGAGTCTACTACCTCCATCCTCCTCCCACACTTCCTCAGCAGGGCATCGCCATGGGCAGAACCCAGGTGCCAAGGCTTTGAGATCCAGTCTGGTATAGCACTTAGTGAGTGAACACCATGTGCCCTAAGCTGGAGAATGGGCATATTCCGCGGTCCTTTGGCTCAAGGAATTGACAGTGCACTGTCCCTGTATTAGTTAGGTAGGGCTGCCATAATAAAATAATACACACTAGCTGGGCATGGTGGTACATACCTTTAATCCCAGCTACTCAGGAGGCTGAAGGAGGAGGATCGTTTAAACCTAAGAGTCTGGTGTTACAGTGAGATATGATCACGCCACTGCACTCCAACCTGGGTGATAGAGTGAGATCCCCATCTCTAAAAGAAGTAAATATATACACATACATACTGTGCATTGGGTAGCTTAAACAGAGATTTATTTTCTCATCATTCTGGAAGCTGGAAATTTAAGATCAAAGGGCCAACAGGGTAGGTTTCTTCTGAGACAACTCTCTTGAGTTTCCAGACTTCTATCTTCTTGGTGTCTTCACATGACATTTCCTTTGTGCACACACATGTCTGTGTCCAAATTTACTCTTCTTATATGGATGCCACTCATATTGGATTAGAGTCCTTTTTTGTTTTTTTAAAGAGACAGGGTCTTACTCTGGGTCAAATGATCATCCCACTTCAGCCTCCTAGTATATGAGGCACTGTACCAGGTGAATTAGGGCCCATGCTAATGTTCTCATTTAAACTTAATTACTTAATTTAAAGCCTTGTCCAAATATAGTAACGTTATGAACTACAGGAGGAGGGGTTAGGACTTCAACATATGAATTTTTTTTTGTGGGTGGGGGGGAGTAGACACTTCGGTGGTTTCACAAGTTCAGAATCTGCATAGTGGGTTGGTAGGCTGGGGACCCAGAGAAGGGATGTAGTTTTGAATCCAAAGGTGGCAGAATTCCCTCTTCTTCCAGGAAGGTCAGTCTTTTTCTATTAAGGCCTTCAGCTGATTAGATGAGACCCACCCACTTTATAGAGGATAATCTGTTTTACTCAAAGTCTACTGATTTAAAGGATTATCTCATTTAAAAAATAACTTCACAGGTACATAGAAAAAGCACATCTCTATGTGCTGTGGCCTAGCAAAGTCGACACGTACAATCAACCATTGCACCCCTGATGACCCCTTGACTTCCGATTTATGTTCACAGTCACAAATCCAGAAAAGGAGAGCCCCAGTCACCTGGCACTTGGGTAACTAATTCACTTCTGGCTCATTTTCTCTAGTTGCCAAATCTGCATTGATTAGCCTACTCTATACCAGTTCCTGAGGTCTTACAACCTGAATCCTCAGATGAGAATTCAAGCCTTCCCCCAAATGCCCTTCCTCTTGTATTTGACTTTCTTTGCTTCTTTGTTTCCTATTAGCGTCTGTCATCTAGCCACACCAACTTCCTTGCCATCCGCCTTAGGAGGGAGTTTATTTCCATCTGAGCCTCTCCTTGTATTTAGCATATTCTTCTGGGCATGGCCATTCTGTATTCCAGTTCCATCCTGGGCCCCTGCTGTCCCCTGGTCCGCTTTTTCCATCTGATCACTCTGTGACTCTTACCTCATCTCTTTCTCTAGTATCTTTAGTCTTACCTTATGTCCTTCTCCCTGTGAATGTTTTGTGACTTTGTGTGTTCATGTGTTATTTGTCAAAGAGGTCACACACTCTTTGAATAGGTACCCTGTTTTCTCCCACTAGTTCACCCCCACCTCTGCCCAGGTCTACACAGACTTGCATATCACAGAGTGGCTTTGGAGTGACTATGGCAGAACAACGCCATTCTAGTTCCCACTGATAGTGACCACAAATCCAGTATGTTTCTCCATATCTAAGAGACAAAGTCCATTCAAGGTCAGACCTCCAGTCTGGGAACCCCTCTCTCCCTCATCCAGAGCAGTCGCCAGGAGGCTGGGGGGTAGACCACAGTGGGCTGGGCCATATTCATCAGTCCTAACACCGTTGACAAACGTCCAAAGCTGTTTGCTAGAAACTTTATCCAGCACTAAAATTGCCTTTTAAAAAAATCTGACCCCCTCTATCCCCCTGAAGAAAAAGAATTTAAATTCAAACAGCCTTTACCTGCATCCTCCCTCTCTCATTACCTCCCAGTTAGTGCTCAACGCCAATTGTCCATGAAATTCCACTGCTGCTGTTAATGAAATGAGGAACATAGGAAGTTTGTGAGCAGGAAGTGTCCCTGCGAACCTCCACCTGTTTCCTTCCCCACTTCCTACTTTCTGGTCCTGGCCTCTGCCTGGATGTGGTTGGTGAGCCCACAGTCCCAAGGGCTCCTTAGCTTCCCACCTGTGTTGACTCCAGATTTCCCCATGTCCTCCCCTGGTTTATGAGGAGGAAAAGGCCTGCAGTGAATTCATCGCTGGTGGGGTCTTCCTCCTTCCCAAGTACATCTTGAAGAAAATAGCAGATTGGCCCGTAGCACAGTGGTGACGGCACCAGCCACATATACTGAAGTTGGTGGGTTCGAACCCGGCCTGGGCCAGCTAAACAACTATGACAACTGCAACAACAACAACAAAATAGCTGGGCACTGTGGTGGGCACCTAGTCCCAGCTACTTGGGAGGCTGAGGCAAGAGAATCACTTAAGCCCAAGAGTTTGAGGTTGCTGTGAGTTGTGACATCACCGCACTCTACTGAGGGTGACATAGTGAGACTCTGTCTCAAAAAAAAAAAAAAGAAGAAGAAAACAACAGATTAAGAGTCAATGGTCCTGATTTTAGTCCTGGCTCCATCACCATCTAGCCAGATGACCTTGAGCTTAACTTCTCTGACTTCAACTTACCTTTTTTGAAATTGGGGCTCTTTATACTTACCCTACCACATATCACAGAGGCACGAGGATCAAAATGAAGCAATATATAGAATTTACTTTGAAAAGTAACTAATACATCACAAAATAAAGACCTGCTTTCTGTCAACAAATGGAATCCAGTGTTGAGTCTTTGACGTGGGGTCCAGTTTTCAGCAACCTCTATCAGAATCCAGTTATGCGCTGTGATTCGCCTCAGTGGTGCCGTATTAGCATCCAAAGGCCAAGGGCTGAAGCCATCACATGTCTCCTGTAAAGGGACGTGAGTGGTGGGGGCGGGGGTCACCAAAGGGATTTCCCATGCCTTTTCCAGATTACATGGCTCTTCACGTCAGCCTCTAACCAGCAGCCTTCAGGGAGAAGCTTGTTCAGGCAAGTTGGTCTGCAATGTCGTCTTCTTCTGACTAGTGCCAAGTGACCGTAATCTCAGCTGCAGCCAGGAACTGCTTCTAAGCCCCAGTCTGCCCCCTGAAGCAATGACATTACTAACAAGTGGCACTACAGACCTCTTCCTGGATTCTGTGGTGGAGGAATATGGGGGCCAGCCGCCTTACCATAGAGAAGCTTTCTCTCAGCCCTCCAAATGTTCATAAATTTCATGACTCCTGTTTCATAAAGGGAGGAAATGGAGGAATGATGCAAAAATGGGATTCTCCCAGCCGTGAATGCACCCACCATCTGCTATTTTCTAGAATCTAAGGTAGTTTCACCACTCACCAAGAAATCACTGCTCCAATTCTGGGCGCTTCAGTGATATCTGGAATCACGAGTTGGTTAACGCAGGCCCAGGCAGCCGGCGGGCAGCCTTTCATCAAGAAATCTCAAGATGACTCCCTCATGCTGCTGGGATGACCCTTGGAGCTGGCGCAGCCCTTAGCATTGCCAACAATCAGGTAGCAGAGGGTGTCTCTTTCCTCCGGTGATACCCACCCCCTTCTGCCGCTGTCCTCAGGAGCAGGAGCTGACCTTTTCACCTCTGAAACCTCTAAGACACAGCAAGCTTCCCATGGTCTGACTTGTAGCCTAGATGGGTGAGGACCAGGAAGGGAACGTAAAAATGGTGGCCAGGGGAGCAGAAGAGAAAGAGCCCCGGGATGGAATGGGTCCTCTCAGCTCAACCGCGGGGCTCCCCAGATCCTCTCATCGCTCAGGGGGGGAAATTTATGTCTAAAGGCAAGGCTAGTAGAAGTGGATGGAGTTTAAAATTTACCCTACCCTGGTTCTAAGGATTCTAGAAAACTTCAGAGCTGCCTGGGCTATAAGGTGACAAGTTGCCCCACCAATTCCTGGGTGGTGGATGGTCGCTCCGGGGCAGAGAGGCCAGGACAGCACAGCCTTCCTCCTCACAACCCCCTCCGTGCCCGTCGGCCCCACCCCAGTCGAGCTTGGTTTACCCTGTCATGTTCCCTGGCTCAGATTCCATCTCGGCAGCCGGAACTGCTCAGTCCTGAGTTATTTACCTGCCGAGACAGTTAGAGCTTCATAATTAGCTGAGCAACAGCATGGAGGCTTTTATGAGCAGCCATGCCCCCCACCACACTCGGGTGTCAGTAATTGAAATGACCCAGCCAGTGATTAGATTAGGGGCTGAAGAAGCCCAGCATGCCACCCCAGCCCCCTCCCCTGTCCTGTTGGGGAGGTGATGTAGTTAAGTTTGTGCTTCATTTGGCAGAGGCCATAAAGCAGGAATTGCAGGGAAGCTTTCTGCAGGGGCTGGAAGGCACTGCTGGGCGTGGGCGGGATCCTGTCGGCACAGACTCCAGATCCGAGGGGGAGGGGGCCCTCTCTGTGCTGGACTCCAAAGACCTGGGTCCTCCTCTGTGAGCCGAGGGGTGTGGTCAGCTCTACTGGGTGTCACATGTGGACAGCAGCCCTGGCTCAGATCCTGCTCCTGGTCACCCTGACCATCTTCTAGAAAGCTCCAGGCTGATAGCAGGGAGCCAGTTCCTGCTGGCGTTCTCTTTTCCCTACCTCAGTACTGTCCTCCTCCTACCACCTGGCTCTCTGGGCACACTGTGTAAATTTCCTGTCTCTCCTTCCTCCTCCCCACCCCCATCTACCCAGGGACCTAGGTCACCGCACTGCTCTGAGACCCCTCCCTGCTGCACCCCTCCCCCTCCCAAATTGACCTTTCTGTATAACGTGCACAAATCAATCAAAATCCTTTCACTTATGCCAATTCTTGTACAGTCATTTAAAATTAATCTATTCTCCAGTACACATTGGCAAAGCGGGTTCCTGCCAAATTCTCCATCCGGGGCACACGTGTCCTCAGAGAGGCTCAGCAGTGTGCCAGGGATACCCAAAGCCCCTGGACAGACATGGCTCCCCTTCTAAAGCATTAGTCTTACTCTATGGTAAAAGAAAATTATTTACTTTTGTATAAAAATAAATACAGATATATTTTGGTAAAGAATAATTTTAGGAAATTTTTAGGATAAAAAATACTCAAGACAAAATTTAGGCCTCATGGAAGTCTTTGGCTCTGATCCTGCTATTAAAGTAATAGTATGTTAATAGGAAATTTCAGGGATAGAGAGGCCAACGGGTCAGGAGAGGATTGCCAGAAAGGAAAGAAAGTTAGGCACAGTTTCAAGAGAGGGACACAAGCCACACTGTGCTGTGGGGGAGGGGTGCACAGCGGAAAACACTGTGGTGGATCACAGGCGGGGTAGGGGGTAAGGGTAGGGCATGGAAGAGAGAACCTTAATTGTGGGAAGGGACAGGAGAGGCAGATCAAGTGGACTTGGGATTGGCTGGTGGGAATAATTTCGGTGGGCTCTAGGGTATAGGGCTGTCCCTAGTTGCCTGGTGCCTGGTCCTACGGTGATTAGGGAAGGTGGATAGTGGCCTGGGTATGAGAACCCCCCCCCCAAAAAAAAAAAAAAGATTATTGGGGGTGTGGGCTCCAGATTGGTTGGTTTACATTTGAAAAATGTGCTTGCGGTTGAATTGTCTACGAACTTTAGGAGTTGGCTCACCCTGGGAGGGGCAGTCTCTCCAGGGACAGCAAGGCCCGAGATGTTAAAGCATTTCTGAATACAGAAAATAAAAGACACAGTTAACACAGCTCCTTCTGAGAATCCAGGCAGGATGAGAACCCTTTCTTCTGTCCTTAAGTGGAAATAGGCAACGTAACTCAAAGATCTGACCATAAAGATAAGAATGCTGGGTTTGGTGGCAAGCATGCAGGAAAAGAGATTGAGGAAAGCAATTCCCGGGCCAGCATCCTCATCCCTGCATTTGTTCACGCACTCACTCACTCGGTAGAAGTAACCTGAGCATCTGCTCTGTGTCAGAGACCTTGCCAGATGCCAGAATAGTCCTTGGAACAGGACACTCAGAGTTTCTGGTCTCCATGGAGCTTACATCCGGCAAGAGTGATACAGTGGAAAGAACATAGATTTGGGAGTTAGAAATATACATTTGAGTCCTGCTACAGGTAGTTTCTCAGAGCTGAAATAGATTTCAAGTGCAAACCTCATGGTTTGGCAGAAGCTACCTGGAATGCTATCTAGAGACGGATTTGGGGGCCACAGGTGGGCACTGTGGGGAAGAATGCTGAAATAATGATGTTGGCCACAGGAGACATCAGGTGAGGACAATCAGAGCTAACACTCACGAGGGTTGTCAGATGCCAAGCTCTGGGTGATATTATTCTAGGACCAGTAGAATCTCTAGACAGAGAGTAAATAGGTAGATATTTAATACTAGGATTATTGATAATTCTAGGGTTATTACAAAGATTATGAGATTTCATTATATAGATATATTTTCATAATATATATAATTGTCATAATAACCCTAGTAGTATCTTTCCCATCTCACAGTTGAAAAAACTGAGGCACAGGCTCAGCGCCCATAGCACAGTGGTTACCATGCCAGCCACATATATCGAGGCTGGAGGGTTTGAGCCCAGACCAGGCCTGCTAAACAACAATGACAACTACAACAAGAAAATAGCCAGGCATTGTGGTGGGCACCTGTAGTCCCAACTACGTGGGAGGCTGAGACAAGAGAATCGCTTAAGCCCAGGAGTTGGAGGTTGCTGTGAGCTATGATGCCACAGCTCTCCACCGAGGGGGACATAGTGAGACTCTGTCTCAAGAAAAAAAAAGAAAAGAAAAGAAAAGAAAAAAGAAAAAACTGAGGTACAGAAAGGTTGGATAAGTTGCCCAAGATCACTGAGCTAGCAGGTGACGAGACTAGGATTCAAATGTAAGCATTCTGGGTGCAGACTCTACACTGTTGGATGCTCTGACTGCAGCGCTTGCTACCTTAACCTTTACCTTATAAAAGCATCTCATATTTGCCAACTTTAGATACAGATAGAGGAGGGGGCTAATGTTAGAATATGTGAGTTTGATTCCCAACTCCAGCACTCATTAGGTTGTGACTCTGGAGAATTCATTGAACAATCTCAGAACCTCGTTTTTAACACCTGGAAACTCTAGGAAGAGTTTTTTTTTTGTTTGTTTGTTTTTGAGACAGAGCCTCAAACTATAGCACTGGGTAGAGTGCTGTGCATCACAGCTCACAGCAACCTCAAACTCCTGGGCTTAAGCGATTCTCTTGCCTCAGTCTCCCAAGTAGTTGGGACTACAGGCACCTGCTACAACACCCGGCTATTTTTTGGTTGTAGTTGTCATTGTTGTTTGGCAAGCCCAGGCCGGATGCGAACCCGCCAGCTTTGGTGTAGGTGGCTGGCGCCTTAGCCGCTTGAGCTATAGGTGCCACCCATTAGGAAGAGTTCTTCAGTGGAGGTGTTGGGAGAAGTGACTGAGATGGGATTTGTTAAGGGCCAAGTACAGTGCCTTGCGATCGAGGCATTGAGAATGGTAGCAATCTTCCTTCTTTCTGACCAACAGGACTATTATGAGAGCCCAGGGAGATTCTATGTGTAAAAAAGTTTTGTCACCTCTATAGGTTTGCTCCTCAAACTGTGATCCCTGGATCAGCAGCATCAGCGTCACCTGGGACTTACTAGAAATGCAGCCCTCCCAGACCTTCAGAATTCTAACCATTCCCTTGGGAGATTCGTGTGTACATTGCCATTGGGGAAACAGGGATCTAAAGAACCATGGAGGGAAAGGGTGACAGTAAGGGCTTGAGGAGTCCCAGGAGCTGGGGGACCCAGGGGTAGCACAGTGACACTCAGAGTCCACCCCTGCTACAAGGGCAGCTGGGCCCACGGGGCACCTGCCAATCACTGCGCTCCACTTGGTAATCTCCGCTGCTCACAATGAGAGCAGTCCGGCACTCAGTGCAGCTGGGCAGCTGAATTATAGGCTGCGGGCAGATGGCGGAGATGGCTCTGTGTGTGCCATCCAAAGAGAGGAGGGTGAGGGGTAAAAAAGGCCCCTTCCACCAGCCTCCTTCTCCTGACAGGAGACACGTTCTTTTCTGGAGAACCAGGCTGCTGGCACCAGTGGTCAGGCTCCTCCCTTTCCCCAGAGCCCACTCACTGCCCTGGGTCAGCCCCTGCGCCCTCTTGCTGGCCGAGTCATGGCCCCTTTGTCCATCTGAACTCTCCCTTTTTTCCAGAGCTCAAAGCACCTGAGGTAGGCCTGAGATTGGAGGGACAATGTGGTTGTCACTGCCCCCATCTCTGGCACTAATACATAGGCTGGCATGGGGTGGAGGCCTGGAGAGTTCTGGCTGAAGGAATATCTTCACCAGTTTTCCCAAGTGGCAGCCAGCTGGGCTGAAGTGGGTGAAGTGCCTGGCTGTCCTCTCCTCAAAGTGATGGAGAGTAAGTGGGGACAATCCCAGGTGACAGGGGAGGTTGTGTGCTGCCACTGCTCATCCCCCTGCCTCCCAGAGGTGCCGGTGGTGGGGCAGAGGTGCCACCTTCATGGAGCCAGCGTTCTGTCTTCCCATGCAGATCCCCCAGGCTGCTGAGTGGCTTGTCCTCCCTGCCGCCACTACGTCTCAGCCCTGGTCCCCGAGAGGGATAAAAGCTCTCTCTGTCTCCCAGCCCTTCCCTGGCTGGTGATAATCCAAACGTCCATTAGGTTTCATGGGGCACTGCTTCCAGGGCTATAGGAGACAGCTGCTCTGGGGGTGCACTCCAGACCCTTAGGTCCCCTCACACTGCTGACCCTACTGCCAGAGGACATGTCCCCTACCCTCCACTTCCTGCCCCTGTGCCCTTCAAGCATCACACCAACGTGAGCCGGATGTGGAGGCCACCTGGCAGAGCGCAGGCTTGTCACTGTGGCTTTATAGGCCCAGGGTCCCCTGTTCTACCTATTTGGGTAGCTGTGTGTGTATATAACTCGAAGGTGGAGGAGAATCCAGGTGATCTCTCAGTTTGCCATTGAGGCTGGGAGAAAATAACAATATATCCAAGATAATGATAAAGACAGTCCTTACGGTAGCCGTTACCTATGTATACGTGTTACCTATTGCATAAGGACTTTCTGTATTGTGTCTGATTTGGTCCTCATGATAATCTGACACAGTAGGATGAATCCACAGACACAGGAACTGAGGCCGAGATGGGGCAAGAAATCTGCCATCACTGCCATCGCACAGCGTGTAAGTGAAAGAGTAGACATTCACCTCAGCATTAGTCTGCCTTGCTGACAGGCAGCTCTAGGATCTTCCTCTGAAGAGCCAGGTAGTGATGATGAGAACCCGTGGCCTCTCTGCCACAGGGAGCTGTTACAGGAGCTCCCCTGGGGTGGAGGCTATAAAGGTGAGGGGTGACCGTCCCCATACAGGGCTCCGCCCTGCTGCAGAGGAGGCACACACTGCCAGCGCCCTGAGGACCCCTTTGGTGTCTGCCCTGGTTGAAGAGAAGCAAGTGAAAAAGCTAGGGGAGGTGTCAGAAGTGGGGCAGGGCCACCGCAGGAACAGGTGCAAGGGTGGGGCCCTCATTTAAGGAGCAGTCTAGAGAAGGCTGGCACTTTGGAGCCCTTCAAAAAGCTGTGCTGACCTGCAAAAGCATTAGGGCTGGTTGGAGAGAGGAGTGGGGAGCTGGAAGAGATTATGTGCCCAGTTCTGGGAAAATCTTCTTTCAAGAAGATAAGGAAGATAATGGGGAGAGAGTCATCATGCCTAAGTTCAAATCCTGCCTCCATCATTTCATGGCTTCTTGATCCTGGACAAGTTAAATAACTTTCCTGAGCCTTAATTTACTCACCTGTAAAGTAGCAATAATGATGCCCAATACCTAGAATGAAGACTCTGTGAATATATGGTATAAAATGTGTGATAGTTGCTCAAAAACTCAGTCTTTGTCCCCTTTTTGAACCTTACAATCTCTTCTAACTAATTCATTTAATTTCCTTTATAATAACAGTAATAATAACAATAGTGACCACAGCTTCCATTGAGCATTTATGTGACAAAGTGCTAAGACTCATCCCCATATTATCTCATTAAATCCTCCTCAAACTCTGTGATGGGTGCTGTAAATCCACCCTCCCAAGCCCCACAGGGGTTTGACTGACTTGTCCGAGGTCTGAAGATAGAAAGTGGCAGAGCTGACATTTGAACAAGGGCAGTGAGGACGGACGAGGCTATGCTATGGTAACACATGACCACTGTAGGGGTCAGGGGGAAGGTTTCTGAAAATCCCTGACAAGAGGCAGATTAACTGGAGAAAAAGCATACAAATCATTTAATTTGCATGCACAGAAGACTTCAGAATGCAGATTCAAACATATGGAGGGAATTGCTCATTTTCATGCTTAGGTTCAACAAAATATGAACAGTATTGTAGATCAGACCCTTTTTGTCCACAAAAAGGTGAGTGTGGGGCAGGACTCTTTCTGAATGGGGGTCCTATGACCTATAGTCAAACAAGATAGGTCAGATGTTTTCTTTTTTTTTTTTTGAGACAGAATCTCAAGCAGTCACCCTGGGCAGGGTGCTGTGGTATTAACCACAGCAACCTCAGATTCTTGGGCTTAAGCAATTGTCTTGCCTCAGCTTCCCAAGTAGCTGGGACTACAGGCACCTGCCACAACACCTGGCTATTTTTTGGTTGCAGTTGTCATTGTTGCTTCGTAGGCCGGGGCCGGGTTCCAACCCTCCACCCTAGGTATAGGTGGCTGGCACCCTGCTGACTAAACTATGGGTGCCACTGGTCAGATATTTTCTTTTCCTTTCTTTCTTTTTTTTTAGGCAGAGTCTCAAGCTGTCGTCCTGGGTAGAGTGCCAAGATGTCATAGCTCACAGCAACCTCCAACTCCTTTTGCCTCAGTTTTTCTATTTTTAGGAGAAACGGGGTCTCTCTTTTTGCTTAGGCTGGTCTGGTTGGATAATTTCTTTAGGGCCAGTTTTTGAACAGAAAGGCAGAAGGAAAGTCAGAGTAATATTTGTAGGTTTTATGTCTGATTTTTGGGAAAAGGAGTTTTGGTGTCTATGACCAGTCTTGGGGAAGAGGGATGCTAGTTTGGACAGCTAATTTTGGGGGAGAATGGGACTGGGGGACAGGAGGGCAGGAGAAGGAGAGAGAAAACGTTTTGCTTCTGGGGCCTTCATTTTGGGTTATTGGTTTCTGGGCATTATTTTCCGTTTTATGACAGCGTGCCACGGTGTGCCCACCAAGCTCAGCTCCAGCCCTGGTCTCTGTCCTCACTCTGAGACCCAGGCCCATGGAGTAGCCTCCACCTGCAGCGCACCAGCCACCATGGCAGGGGAGAGACCTTGCCTGGCCTGGAAGACACACCTGTTCCTTCTGCTCACAAGTAACTGTCCTACTGTTCTTATCATGCAATTCACCCAACCACCATGAGGTCAGGAAGTACCATCCTTACAAGTGTCCAGAAAAGGGGAGACCTGGAAGGTTTGGTGCCCGGCACTCTCGGTCACCACATGCAGAGGTAATCACCATGCTCCACTGATTCCCCCAGTGGACTGAGCCTCCGTCTTCTCATTGGAAAGGCAAGAGCAATAATTCTACCTTGCAGGATTGTCATGGTGACTAACTGACATGATATACAAAAATCTCAAGCCTAGGAACCCTGAACTGTAGCTTCTGTGTTCATGCCTGAAGTTCAGGAATACCCTGGGGCTGGTCAGTTTACCCTCTGTTCAGTGGAAGGACAAGTCCAGCCATAGGACACAGCAGCGGCCCCGTGAAACAAGGGGACTTGCTTTGGGAAGCGTTGCTGCTCTCTGTACATAGAACCACCTTCAGGGGAGTCAGAGGGGAGAGGAAGTTTCCAGAATGACAACTGGTGGCAACAGCAGTTGTGCAAATGTGATTATGTCAGCAAATACGCAGAGTGCTGAGCACTTCTGGAGGACTCTTCATTTAGGACTAATTAAATGCTCAGAACTAGGAAGATTGAGAGGGTCCTCTCGAGGAAGCTACTTCAGGGCTACTTGGGGAGTGGGGGAGCTCCAGAGGAAGAAGAGGAGGAGGGAAACTCAACTCAGAACACCCCAGAGAAGGACCACGAGGGTGGAGGGCTGCAAAGCCCTCGGGAGGTTGTGGGGCCCCACCCCCTGACCTGTGGTCTCAGAGGGCCTGAGGTTTTATGTGACACAAGGAAACCAAATTTGGGTTTGAGCTGGTGGTTGTGAAGCAGGTGCTGCCTGTAGAACGGGGTGTGCTAGTTTTTTCTCACTGATGTGACAAACTACCACAACCTCAGTGGCTTAAAACAACACAAATTTATTCCCTTACAGCCACGTATGTCAGCAGTCCAGAGCCAGTTTCACTGGGTCAATGTCAAGGTGTGGGCAGAGCTGGCTCCTTCTGGAGGTGCTAAGGGGACAATTTGTTTCCTTGCTATTTTCAGGTCCTAGGGGCCCATGGCATTCCTTGGAGTATGGCCTCTTCCTCTATCTTCTAGGCTCAACATCCAGTTTCTGCTTCTATTTCCAAGTGAGTGTCTCTTCTGTCACCAAATCTCCTCTGCCACCCTCTTATGAGGGCACTACGCATTACATTTAGGGCTGACCCTGACAACCCAACATAATCGCAAGATTCTTAATTTAATCACATCTGCAAATTGCCATTTGCCATATAAGGTAACATTTGTAGGCTCCTGGGATTAAGACCTGGGTATCTTTGAAGCCATTACCCAGGGTACTACGTGGAGTATCTGAGATGGGTTGGATTGCAAAGGGAGTAACCATGAACTCAAGTGCTCCTGCTGGGGCCTGGGATATGGGGAACCTTCCAGGCCAGGGCCATGGGTGGGACCTCGATGGTGACACCTCGAGAGCCTGCATACACATATATCCCTTTTACCATGTAGCCAGTGCCATAGAGCAACAAAGACACATCATGTAATAAATTAATTAAAAGCGATGTCTTCACCATCTGGGTGTCCTATGGATGGTCATTCAGACCCGGGACCCTGCAAAGTTCTATGAGTTCATTCAGCAAGTATTTATTGAGCCCTTTTATGTGTCAGGCACTGTTGAAGTCACCTAGGATAGATGCAGACAAGTCAGTGAATAAGGCACACAGAGACCCCTGCCCTCACGAGGCTAACCTTCCATTGTTGGAAACAATGAATTAATCTAGGTCAAAGGAAGCCAGTCACATGGAGTGTGAAGGGGCGATGGGGCTGTGCAGAAACTCCAAGCTCCTGGTATAGACTTTGGAAAATCCTCTGGATGGGGAATGAATTCCTGTGTTGGGAGTTGCATGACCTTGCTCTCAGATACCTCTCCGTGCTGAGAGCCACTTTCCTCGCTTACAAACTGAGCAGCTGCCACTGGCTTCTCACACACCCCATCCACACGATGGGCCACACGTGCGTGGCACCTGTGAGGCCCAGGCACATGGCAGCGCAGCCCCTCGGAGAGCAAGGCAAATCTCTGTCCTCCTGTGTCCACGCCTCCCAGCTCTTGGTGCTGAAAGAATCAAGGGGTTTGGGCCCGGAGCAGGGAAGGCATGAGTTAGTAGCAAGGGGTTGGACTGGGTGGAAGTTTTAGAAAAAGAGCTTCGGGTATCAACGCAAGAAGGACTTCTCCAAAAACAAAATGGTCTGTCCAGAGAGGTCTCCTCATCATCAGAGTCTGCAAAGGCTGAAAGATCATTTTCTGGAGATGTCACCACCATTTGAGAACCAGAAGAAGTCCAGGCTAGATGGCTGCTAAGGCCCTGAGGGAGCTTCCTCTGAGGACTTGGACACAAAGGCAGGCTGTGTCTGTTGGGATGTGCTGGGGGTCTGGCACGGACTGCTGGGCACAGACTGCTCACCCACAAATGCTGAGGGGAATGGGACAGTGGCCCGGGGCAGCAGGGCCATGAAACCCCCCCCAGTGTCCTGCCTCTCCACGGGGTAGTATGGGCAGAACCCTCCCTGTAGACGGCCTCCTCTTCTGTTCCATGCCTGTCCTCTCTACACTGTCCCATCTCTCTGTCTACTCACTCAGGCCTTCAGGCTCTACATCCCAGAGTACTTCCTCTCTCCAGGTAATGGCAGCTTGAGGGCCCACAGGTTTGCTTCCCAGACCCAGTGAGACCATGACTGTCTGCTCAGTGCATTCCCAGAACCAGAGGAGCAGCCGAGGCTCCTGGCTCTAGGGCTGGTGGCATCTTTCCTCTCATTGACAGGCTCCGGGAGAGGCCGAGAGTGCAGGTGGATTTTGCTAGACCCCTCCCTGATTTATCTCCCCTTCTGCTAATGCCATTCATTCGGCCAGCAAGTATTTTTTGAGCATTTACTATGGGGACAGTTACTCTTGTAAGTTCTGAAAACTCAACAAATGGTAAAAATCCCTGCCTGCGGAGCTAATGCTCAGTATACACAGATAGTGAATTTGGTGGACAGGTGAATTTAGTAGGTGGACCGTTATTCCTTATTCTTCTTTCATAACTGGTGAAACTGAGATACAGACAGTCTAGTCGGTTTGCCCAAGTTTACACAGTTTCTGATGGAACCAGAACTGGCACCAGGCAGTATTCCATTCTTCTCATCACTTCTTTTTAAAAACTCATTTAATGTTTTTATAAAAGATAATATGTTTACAATTTACAGGCGTAAAAGAGTAGAGATGAAAAATAAAATATCTATCCCTATCCCATGCCCTGGATGTAACCTTACCCCCAAGGTACAACCACTATAATTTGTTATGTTTCCTCGCCCTTTGCCTCTCACCCCAGGAGGAAAGGCAGACAGAGGACAGAATTAGATCTTCAGGAGATCATAGGGGTCTAAGCCAGGTTGGTCATCTATTAGCTGAGTGACCTCCCAAGGTCTCAGAGTCATAGTTCGTCACCTCTAAAATGAGGAAAATGTCACTCACTCAGAGTGGCATAATGAGTTCAAAGCCCATCGTCAGCCACGCAGGTCGGTAAATGTTACCATTCTCTGCCGCTGTTTTTTCTCCATCCTGTGTTTCCACTGCCTCTCCGAGACGATGGGGAGAATGGATTAGGGATGGGGCAGGACAAAAGGAAATGATTCAAAATGGACCAAGTGCAATTAAAGTTAGATAATAGAAAAGACCTTATTTCAGAATCACAAGGGATTTTTGAGTTTTCTGAAAATTTCTCAGAAAATACTAATAACAATCATTAAGGCTGTATCCTTCCCAGAAACAAGAGGATGGTAAGACGGCCTCTCCAGTCCCTTTTTTCTTAGTAATTAGAATTTACATAAGAGAGAAATGTATGCCCCATCACCTCCTGAGGTTCTGGGGTGACTAGCCACTCATCAGGAATAAGATGGCCTTGCTTGTCCCTTCTAATCTCTGGAGTTAAAGATAAATCTAATCCAAATGCCTTCTGCTCCCAGGGTAGCTCTGGGGTGACCAGATGGGCTAATGACCCATGGTGAACCCCATTAATAGTTGGCCTTTGTCACCAGCTTGCTGAATCTAGAGGCCTTCTTCAGGGTGACCCACTCTGGAGGGCAGCCTGGAGTTGAGAGTGTTGTCTGGGGCACAGAAGAAATCTTCCACCCTCAGGAGATGAAAGAGCCAGAAGTTGGTGGAGATTTGGGGAAAGGAGTTGGGAGAAGTTTCTTCCTCTAGGAAGTAGACATATCCGAGAGGGAAAACATCTCCTCTGATACCTGTGAGTACCGGAGTGAGGCCCTCATCCTCTGTGCCAGGAAAGAGAAAAAGGGGAAGAAGGAAGGACCAGACTCTGCCTGTTCATCATTTCTCATACCCTCGAGTCCCTGATGGCCTGTGTGAACACAAGTCCCCAAATCTCTAGAGTTTAGCACCTGAAAGATCCCCAGGCAGGTGGAGCAGGAACCACGCAGCACTGTGCTGTGCCCTGGGCTTTCCCTCCTCTGGTGCTTCCTTCTTTCAGACCGTTGCTGCCATCACCACACAGGCCTAATGGGGACAAAGTCCCCTTCATTCTCTCTCCCTCCGTATGGGGGATGAAGGTTGGAAACCCCAATATGAACATGTATTAAGGGAACTGACAGGGGAAGTAAGCAAAAGGGCTATGTGAAGCTTGAGCTATGAACTTATAACGCCTACGGGGTTTCAGTTCTTCTAGACCTGTGTCATTTTTCCCAGTGTCCTGAGATAGCTTTGTAGGGCCCTCAAAGTATGATATCACAGGTCCCTTGTTTGGGTTTCTTAATTCCTGTTCTTTGCCTGTGTCCATAAAGAAGGTGGCAATATACTTATCCACCTCCTAGGAGAGACCTCTCAGTCATCTTGACTTTTTGGGTCAATATTGAGGGGAAAAAGCTCCACCGTGTCTCTACCTCAGGATTCCCAATCTGTCTGCCTGGAGGTCTAGGAAAGATTTCTTTCCCAGGTGACAGGAGATAAGAAATAACCCCACCCTTCAGATGAAGGGTGCACTTTCATACACCCAGACTGAACAGAATAATAGAGCACTCCAAAACCCTAGCGTCACTTCCACATGGTGGAGAGGGGCTGCAGAGGCCACCAGGCCAAATTTATGGTGAAGACCCACCCCCGACTTCATCCCAAACGAGCTTTTCCAGAAGCAGGATGGCAGAGTACGGTATTTCTAAACCCATCTTGTGCTGGGGAAAATAGTAAATTTCACGGCCTAAGTTATCATGCATGCCTATGATACTCCTCAATAAAAACATCTTTAATTAGCAGATTAATGTAGACCAAACCCTTTCAATAAGAGAAATCCAGCCGGGGGTGGGGTCCCCATCTGTTGCAGGATCATGGGAGGGAGAGGTATCGAAGTCAGAGTCCAGTCAGCCTGGGTCTCAAACTGAGAGGATGCCTTGGCCTTCAATGTCACCAGGTGGTCAAGAGCTCACATGCTCAAGTCTATTAACACCTAGAACTACACCCTCCTCTTACTATCGATGTAACTCTGCAGAGGATGCCTAACGACCCTTTGCCTCAATCTTTCTCATGTGTAATATGAGAGTAGTTATAATATCTTCTTCATAGGAAACAAAGGTTAAATAAAATAAAGGGCTGGGCACAGTGCCTGGCACATGGTATATGCTTGAAAAATGGTGGGTGGGCTTGACGCCCATACTCAGTGATTAGGGCTCTGGCCACATACACTGGGGCTGGCGGGTGCAAACCTGGCCTGGGCCTGCTAAACAACAATAACAACTGCAAAAAAAAAAAAAAAGGTGCGGTGGTACAGAACAGGGCCATTCCAAGGACAGGGCCTTGATGAAGAAAAAAGATCAGTGCCATACATGATAGGACATCAAGGAAAAAAGAACAGGAGGGAAGAGACCCCCTCCTGCCTGTTGAGATCACTGCAGTGCCTCTGTCCTCCCTATGAAGGGCACTGCTGCCTATTCAGGTAGGAGAACTAGGCAAATTGAGCAGGCATCTTCCCATCCCACTGGCTTCTACACTCTCTATGCGTAGACAGCCCATAAATCTTTCACCTCCATGCCAGGATGTGTCAGGTCTCTGGAAGTGGTGGTGGAGAAGGTGCACCTGTCTGTCCTCCCTACGTGACCCTGCAGCATGGAGACAGGTGAGTCCTGTAGGGATGCTGTGTCAGCAAGTGCCAGGCCTGGGTGTCCAACCAAAGGCACTCTATATGCCCCTTCCCCAAGGTGTTGGGGGACGATGAGGACACATCCTCCATTTAGCACCGTGATGACAAGTCATGAGTCTCCCCCAGCCCTTTTCTCCAGCAGGTGGGCCCCAGTGGGACCAGATGTTACTACTGGTTGCAGAGTTTTGGTAACTTTATGGGTTTTAAAAGGTCAGGCTCTTTGGTGGTAAAAGTTTTACAGACTAGTAAAATTTTACTGCAGAAGATGGGAAACACAGCTATAATGGAAAAGGCTGAACCCAGGAGTCTGGAAGATCTCTTAGTTCCATCCATAACTAGCTGTGGGAATTAAGGCAGGTCATGGAGGGTCTCTGGCTTCTGTCTTTTAACCTGGAAAATGGGTAGGACAAATGGCAACAGCGCCAGTCACTGGGTGTGAGCACAGTCCTCTATCACGGGTCACCCGGCTTGTGGGTCCTGCAGTCTCAGAGCTTTTCATTACCCAGGCTGGATCACTGCCAGCTCCCGGAGGAGCCTGGCCGTCTGCAGGCAGAGCTCAGGAATCAAATTAGCCAGGTCTCTGCTGTTCCCTCGTCCCCACCGGCCAACGCAAGTTCATCAAGGCCTCGCACTAATTCTTATCTTGTTTAAAAGGGGCAAAAGTAACTCCACAGTTTCATCTGAGGCAATTTACACTCGCCACCGGCCACATGGCTCCAACTTCCTCCTTGTGTGTTGTGCCATCAAATCCATTAACAGGAAATTTCTTTGGGGGAAACTTGATCGCTGCTCCATCAGAGAGGCGTGCAGTCAGGGTCTCTCCATTCCAGGCCGTGGCCTGCCCGGCTCCCGCTAATCCTGTTACCTAAGGAGCTAATTCCCTAATGCGCAGCGGCACAGAGGACATCCTCCTTCCTCCCTAACCCAATTGGCCAGTCCCAGAGGACTGACTCCAGGGGCTGAAGGCAGGAAGAAGGCGTTGGGCCCCCGGGACAGGGTCTCCAAGCTTTCCCCCCCCACACCATGGCTGGCACCCCACTCCGCAGTGTGGAGTGCCCACTTTCAGAGCAGCATGGTGGGAGGGAGGGCCACCCCCAGACCACCCTGAGTGCGCAGCACAGCTGCCTCCTATGGCTTCTGCTCCGTCCTTCCTCCTCCTCTCCCTTTCTCCTTCCATTTTCCTCTCTCTTTTTCATTCCCTTCTTCCACGACTTCCATGCTGCTCTTCCTTTTTTCTCCTTGGTTTCCTTTCTTGCCTCCTGTCTCATCTTTCCTTTCTTCTAGCCTTTTCATGTCTCCTCCCAACCTCTTTTTTGCTGTTTTACCTTCTACATTTTCTTCCAACCCCCCACCCTTACTCCTTTCACAGAAAGTTTAGCAAGTAATGCTTCTTCCTGAGTCTGTGTCCAAACAGCTGGTCTGGGGGTGGGGGATGGGCCCCACAACACTGGCCTGGCTTGGAGAAGGGCACAGGGATGATGGCCCCGTGGACACACACAAGCACCCTGCACAGTACAAAAGGGGGCCTTAGAGGATAGTGGTTGGGGGAGAGTTGCGTGTCTGTCTATTCTTCACTGATGAAATGATTATAATGGTAACCCTAAGCACGTTTGTTACTGTTAATGGCCAAACCCTGGCTTAGGGCCTTAGGAAGGAACCCATCCAGGAAGGGTGTAAGGCTGTCTGCAGATGTCACCAGGCACGTAAACAAGAGGAGAAAATCCATTAGAAAGTTGCAGCAGATTTCCCAGTGACAATCTCATTGGTAAGTGGAGATAAGCAGGGCCTAAGAATCTCTGCTGGGTTTCAGGATGCATTTTGAAACCCACAGTGTTGCATCTGAGCTTGGTAGCCCAGGAAGCACCTGGTTCACCTCACCTTGCTTCCTGTCAGACCAGGGGTCTGCGAACATTCATTCTGGGGAGGTCAACTCTATAAATACTCTAGAAGTCTGAGGTCCCCTTCCTACCACTTGTCCTCATCTCAATTCCCCTAACAAATTCTTGGAGCTGATTTTCTTTGCTGTTCTGGATTGTGTAGTGATGAAGTACATGATTTAAGAGAAGGGCAGCTCAAGCTCCCTGAACTTGACTGACATTCCAGAGTGTAGGGACCACAGCGAAACCTGCCCTTTTCTCTTGATCTGGTTCAGTGAAAGACAAACTTACAATTATGGTAGATTAGTAAGAGGAAGATTTATTTCCAAATACCATGAGCATGGGGGGAACCACAAGAATGATTACCCCAAATCTCAGTGATGGTCAGTAGCTTTGAAAGATGCCTTTTAGAAGGGAGGGGGGAGAGAAACTGGAAAGTGTAGCGTGTAGCAAGTGGTTGCTAGGGGGTGTTGGGTAGATGGAGGGAAACAGATTGATTTGTAAATTAATCTGAGAGACAGGTATTGTGCTTCAAGTGACCTTGGAGCTAGGTCTATTAGCATGTGATAAGGAGGCCAGCAGCCTTTTCTGATTCTAAATCAGATTACTCAGGTTTTATAGAGAGGTCAGTGCTTTCTGATCAAAAGTGACCTTTTGATTTAAAATAATCTTTATATCAAAGAATCATGTTTTGGGGTGAAATTTCCTTAGCGCCTTCAAGAGCCGAACCCTGGCTGGTGGCCATAAGAAGGGGCTCCATCCTAAATGGTTCAACGCTATATGCAGAGTCTCAAGACACATAAACAAGACCTGAAAAAGATTTGGCTCTGATTGTGGTTTCTTTTTCTTCTGAAACTTAACTATAATTCAGAAAATTCTTCCTTACTAATGTTCACAGCCCATCCCACACTAGATTCAACTGGAAAAGAAACTAACAGAAATGAAAATGTTTTGTTGTTGAAGCTGTCATGACTGACACAGGTGCATCTTGCTTTCAGCAGAACTGTGGTAGAAAAGTTCACATTTGCCCAAAGGGTGAAGTGGGGAGGTTGCAGGAAGATGAGGCCCAATGCAGAGAAACAGCACCTAAACACCAGATTTAAGAGGAAAAAGGCTTTTATTCAGTTCGCGGAGCTAACAGTATAGAATTCAAAATGGCTATGCTCCCCAACTGGCTTGGTTTTTTCATTTTTACCTCCAGTTAAAAAGTTCCAACCCAGGGTACCTTTCTCATTGGTCAGTTTGAATTAAGCGGGAGAAGCTGTTCCAACCCCCCACACAACTATAGGATTTCAAAGAAGCAGAAATTTTCAGGTCCCAGGAAGTTAAGTCTACAAATTCCTAAGAGCTGAGTCACCGTGGAGAGGACCCCGCAGGTGTATCCTTGGGGTTTCCTCTATTCTCCTAGAGGTCACCCTTCTCAAGGAAGGACTTCTTCAAATAGAAATTCACAGGGGTGGTACCTGTGGCTCAAAGGAGTAGGGTGCCGGCACCATATGCCAGAGGTGGTGGGTTCAAACCCAGCCCTGGCCAAAAACTGCAGGGAAAAAAAAAAAAAGAAGAAAGAAAGAAATTTACAGCAATGCTTTTCTCAGGCAACTTTAGGGGTATGCAGTTGAATACCCGAGGGATAGATATTTACCTGTTTAATTTACAAAGTGAAAAGAAACCCATCTTTCAAGAAAGCCACACTTTGTAATTGTTGTTGTTGTTGAGATAGAGTTAACAACACTCTACCCTGTGTCACTGGGTAGAGTGCTATGGTGTCATAACTCACAGCAACCTCAAACTCTTGGGCTCAAGAGATTTTCTTGCCTCACTCTCTCCAGTAGCTGGGACTACAGGCTGAGGCCACAACACTTGGTTAGTTTTTCTGTTTTTAGTAGAGACAGGTTCTCACTCTTGCTCAGACTACTCTAGAACTCCTAAACTCAAGCAAACCATGCTTGGCCCAGAAAGCCATGTTTAAAAGGAAGCTATTAAAAATGCTTATGAAATGATATTAAGCAAAAAAAAAAAGAGGGATATAAAATTATATGTGCAATATATTTACTTCATTGTATACATATTATAGAAGGAACTTATAAAAGAATATGCACCAGAATACTAACACTGGCTTTCTCCAGGTAGTAAACTTATGGATTTTTTTTTTTTTTTTTGAGACAGTCTCTATAGCCCTCTGTAGAGTGCTGTAGCATCACAGCTCACAGCAACCTCAAATTCTTGGGCTTAACGGATTCTTTTGCCCCTGCCTCCCAAGTAGCTGGGGTGACAGGTACCTGCCACAACACCTGCTATTTTTTGGTTGCAATTGTCAATGTTGTTTGGCATGCCTTGGGCTGGATTTTAACCCACCGGTTCTGGTGTATGTGGCCAGTGCCTTAGCCACTGAGCTACAGGTGCCAAGCCAGCTTATGGATTTTTAAAATTTTTCTTTATATTTTTCTACAGTGAGCATTTATTACTTTTTTTGGGGGGGGAGACAGAGTCTCACTTTTTTGCCCCTGATTAAGTGCCACCCCCAGTAGAGTGCTATGGTGTCATAGCTCACAGCAACCTCAAACTCTTGGGCTCAAGTGATTCTCTTGCCTCAGCCTCCCAAGTAGCTGGGACTACAGGCACCCACCAGAATGCTGGCTATTTTTAGAGACAAGGTCTCACTCTGACTCAGGCTGGTCTCCAACTGTGAGCTCAGGCAATCCATGGGCCTCAGCCTCCCAAGTGCTAAGATTACAGGCGTGAGCCATCACGTCTGGCCCGCACTATTATTATTATGATTATGATTATTATTATTAGAGACAGAGTCTCACTATGCCATCCTTGGTAGAGTGCTGTGGCATCACAGCTCATAGCCACCTCAAACTCTTGGGTTTAGCAATTCTCTTGCCTTAGCCTCCCAATTAGCTGGGACTACAGGCGCCCGCCACAACACCTACCTATTTTGTGTTTAGTTATCATTGTTGTTTGGCTGGCCCGGCTTGGATTCAAACCAGCCAGTTCCGGTGTATGTGGCCGGCACCCTAGCCGCTGAGCTACAGGTGCAGAGCCTCCTCACTATTATTTTTTACTATGTGTGTTTACTATATATAGTAAAATGCATAAAATATATTTTTAACCATATATATTTTACTATTTTTAAGTATACATTTTACTATTAAGTATGACTATTTAGATGAATTAAAAGACAGACCTGTGGTGACCTCAGCTACAATTCCTACTTTTGCAGTGGTTTCCTGTCACCTGCTGGCTGGGAGCACTGTTATCCTGAACAGTAAGAGAATGGCCCTCAGGCTCCTGCCTGACTCACCCCAGAGCCACTGAAACACACTTGTCAAGGGACAGAAGTGAAAGCAGCAGCCTGGCACCTCCCAGCAGACAGGCTGCACCCTTGCTCCACAGGCTCTTGGAAGCCCTGTCCCCAAGTCACTGGTCATGGGACACATGGTCGTGCCACCTCGCTGAATGGGTGGACTGCGCTCCCACCATCTGACATCAGCCAGGGCGGGCTCCCCGGGCAGCTGCTCCCTCCCTTTCCCTCCTGCCAGAAACCTGATCCAGCTGAAGTTCTCATTGCTGGAAAACTTGGCAGCTCCCCAACCCGGGTGGCCAGGGCAGTGTCAGGCTGCGCCTCAGAAGGTGCAGGCAGCGACCAGGAGAGGCAGGCAGGCTGGTTGGGACATGAGGCTGGCAGAAGGCAGGCAGGCTGGCCCCTGGCGGGGCTCAACCTGAGCAGCCACTCGGAGGCCCTCCCACGTGGGAAGCTCACCATGCTGCTGTGGGCCCTGCCGGCACTGCTCACCCTGCTCCTCCCCACACTGCTGGCTCAGGGAGAAGGTAAGCAGCTTGGGGAAGCAGGAGGACTTGACTGGCCCTCTGCAGGTGGGGTAGGAGATGCCTCAGTCCTCAGAGGGTTGAGGTAAGGAGTGTCAGGATGGTGCAGCCACAGGAAAGTCAGCTATCCTAGCCCGCAGGAGCTGAGAGCATCCTGAGCTAGAGAGTGGGAGACTTGAACCCCAGGGCGGGAGCAGGGGTTCAGAGAAGCCAGCAGAAGGCTTCTCTCCTCTTTGCCCTGCCCCTAAACTCATTGAGTGGCAGCTGGGAGGGACCTTTGAGCTCATTTGGTCTCCCCCTTCCCGTTGTATACGGGATGCCCGCTCCAGAGAGGGGGAAGAATTCCCGCAGCTTTTAAGCATCAGAGCAGGGAGCAGAGTTAATCTAATCGGCTTACCTTTGCTGGTTTTGTTACATAGGTTCTCTGGGCCTCTGTTTCTTCAAGTTCCCCTCCCGAACTTAAAATCCAGGAATACCAGACTTCTCTCTGCCTTTCCTCCCCGCATCCTTTCCTGACTCCCTGAGTACGAGAATCCATTTCTGTTTGTTGCAGATGAATTCCTTTTTCCTTCGGAAGGGTTCTCTCCCTGTAGAGCTGGGTTGGGGCATGATTAGAAGGATGCCACCAAGGGGCTGGACAGATGTGCAGGGCAGAGGACAAGACGCACCGTCATTTGGGGATGCTGAGTGGGTTAGACAAACACAAGCTGTAGTGATGACGTGGCCAGGGCTTCCTTGGCTGGGGAGCAGCTCTGGACTTCCCAGCAACAGTCCTTTGCTTTGAGGCCTGAAGGAATCAGTCCGGCTCTCCCCACACTGGTCAGAGTCCCATGCAGGAGGACTCTGGCTGTCATTGATGTGATAAAGAAATACATGGATCTGGATTTGATCTTCACTTTGTCCGCTAGTAGGGCTAGGGCGCAGTACTCACCCTTCTGAGCCTTGGGGATTCTTATCTGTAAACAATGAATGTTAATAAGGTTATTCCAAAGGAGACACTTAAGAAAACTGCCTTTTGCCTTCCATCTTTCTCTGCTCTTTTCTTTCCTAAAGGAAGCCTAAGCCTTATGTGGGATGGGGGAAGAGAAGGGAGAGGGAATCCGAAGGATTGCTGTGCTGAATGTCTGCACACAGAATAAGAGAAGGGGCAGCCTTGCTCAGTGAGAGCCAGGCCTGTTGGCACCAGGTCTGCAATAGACCCCAGTCTGCCCTGCAGTCCCATCACCTCTTGGTCACTTGTACCGTGGTCCTCTGGTTTGCACACTCTTCCCCACTCATATTTCATGCTTCCCTTCACAAAGGGCTCCTACCATCTCCAGAGGGAAAACTAAGTCATCTCCAGAGGCAAAACTAAGTCGCACACAAATTCTGCATAGACAAGGACCTGGGCGTCGGCTTTCTCAGCACTGCTCTGTGCCTGTAGGCCTCCAGCCCTGGGACAATTTGGTTTCTCTATGCTCCCTCCATACCTGCCCCCATCTTCCTCCAAACACTGTCAGGCTTGACCGTAGGGTGGCCCCCCTGCAACCCTTCCCTGTAGCTTGCATGTGGATGGAGGGAGCAGGGAGGGGAGCAGGGTGGCTTTGGCAGGAGAGAAAGGGAATTTTTCTTCCTTATTTCTTCCCCAGGTGTGGGCTGGGGTGTAGAAGGAGCTCGTGATCTGTACAGATGTTGAGATCTGACCTCGGCTGAGGGCAACCTTGATGCAGACTGTTAAGCTTGGAAATTGTGCCCTGGGTGGGGGTGGGGGGTCACACTTTCCTGTGTCCCTGTTGCTTTCCAGTATCGCTCACTGGCAGCCAGCTTCCCTTTTGCTCCCTGGGACCCCTCACCCAGGGCCTCACAGACCCACCTGCCCCCCACTTTTCTCAGCACTCAGCCTCTTCCAAAGCTCCCGTATCCGTTACCTCCTCTTACATGCCAGATCCCTGCTCTGATGTAAACAAGCGCATTAAGTCACTTCTAGGAGACGATCCACTTGAGTTTGGTAGAAATCTTCACAGACAAAATGCTTTAGTGGTGAGAATTTGAGTTTGTGTCGTATCTAGGGATTTCTAAGGGAGGTACAGTGAGGACACATTCCTTTTCATAGCTTGCGAGGCAGGACAAGGGAACTGGGGGAAAACTTGGGGCTCTGGCTCTGAACTGCGCCTCCTTTCCAGCCAGGCGGAGGGGAGCGCTGCAGGGCAGGAACACCACCAGGCCCACTCTGCTGAGGCTGTCGGATCACCTCCTGGCCAACTACAAGAAGGGCGTGCGGCCCGTGTGGGACTGGAGGCAGCCGACCACTGTGTCCATCGACGTCATTGTTTATGCCATCCTCAGTGTGGTGAGCACCCAGCTCCAGGCTACCCCCTCACATGGGAGAGACTTTCAGGGGTAGAAGAAGGCCATGTGAAAGTCCCCCCCTGGGAAGCAGAGCGGTCCTTTGAGAACCCACAGGAACCGTGTTCTGGCTCCACGGCCAACAATCTCCATAGTTGCCCACCCAGACCCCAAGGTCACCTGCCTGTGTTAGACTAAGACAGTCCTGTCCAGTCCCTTACTGGTCCATGGCAGATGTAGTTAAATAGTTGTGGAAGAATCAACCTACAGGTCACTTAATCAAAGAAGAAGGTGACGCAGAGATGCCATGGCACCGGGCTGGGGAGGGGTGGGTGAACCTGATCTCAAGTCTTCATAGCTGCCTCGATACAGAACAAAGCTGTGCACTTAGAACATCTCTGGAAAGAAATATAATAACTGGTTCTGGTGGGGCTGGGAAGTGGATGGCGGAGGAGGGAGAGTGAGGAAGTTCCCACTCTGTGCCTTTGAACCTCTTGATTTCAAACCAAGGCAGGCTACATAGGTAGAGGGTGTGTGTGTGTGTGTATTTGTGACACATAACACAACAGGAAATAACAGCATGAATCATATATATAATATATTTTTGAGGTTGAAAAACAATCATATGTCTTTCCTAGTAAAAGCCCAAGATTTCCAGGCTGGCCAGGCAGCTCCAGCTCATCCACTCCCCCATACTGGGTCCCTTTCTTTACTCTCACTGTCCCCCCCCCCCAAGGAAGTAGAAGCGCAAGGAAGCTGCTCCTTTCTCCGGGGTGTTATGTGCAGGGGGCTGGGGAGGGAGGCGCCAGCCTGCAGGACCTGAGATCTGAGCTCAGTTTCCTTTCCCAGGATGAGAAGAACCAAGTCCTGACCACGTACATCTGGTACCGGCAGGTAAGCAGCCCGCCCCTCCCCGCCCTGTCTCCTGGGAGGAGGTTTCTCCTCTCCCAAGAATTCCTCCGCCTGGAGCCCAGGATCTCTGTGGGCCTGTCTTGCTGGGGAAGGCGAGGAGAGAGGTTCAGAGGCACTCTCAGTGGGAGATCCAGAGTCCTGAATCTTCCATCTCAGGACTGGGAGTAGAAGGGAGCTTACCACTCCAGTTTCCAAGTTCTTCACAGCATCCCAAACAAATGCCTGTCCAACCTCTCTCTGTTAAAAGAACACCTCCAGTGCTGGGGACCCACAAGGCAGCCACTTCCCTTTCAAACAGCTCTAACTGCTAGACAGTTCTTCCTTCTATTAAGACAAATTTGGACGTTCAAGTTGATTGATTGCAACAGGATGGGTTGTTCCATCTACTTCACCCTCACAGCCTCAGCTATTTCTCCTCTCTCCCAGCTTCTTTTTTTGTTGCTGTTGTTTTTCTTTTGTCTGGGGCCAGGTTTGAACTCACCACTGCCAGTATATGGGACCAGCGCCCTACTCCTTTGAGCCACAGGTGCCGCCCCTCTCTGCCAGCTTCTGATGGGTGGACTGGGGCAGGCACTTGTGTGCAGACTCTGAGGCCTTGGCAGGAGTTCTGACTTCATGTTGGCAGGGGAGGGGAGGCACACGGTGGAGGCTACTGCCCACAGGAGGCCCTGCTTTGGCAGCCCGTGGGATTGGGGGAAGAAGTCAGAGCAGAGGGAGCCTAGAGTGGCCCAAAAGAGGGGTAGAGTAGGGTGAGGATGGCTCGCGAGGTTGGGCCCCAGAGTAGCTCTGGGGGTGTGTGCGTGTGGGTGTCTGTTAAATACTCCTCACTGCTCACAGGCATACTCCACCACCACCACCATTAGTTCACGGGAGAGGGAGTAGGCTGGAGAAAGAAGCCAGATGCTACTCCCTTAGATACTGCTCCACCTCAGCCTGGCAGAGGCTCACTGGCCTCAAGGAAGAGGACCCAAGCAAGAATAGGAGTTCCTGTCCCTGGCACATCTTGGCCTGGGTCCTACCTCTGGGCCTCAGCTATTTGCAGTCAGCAGTGAAGGAATGTCCACCTACCATGTACCAGCAGCTGTGCTTAGGGACTAAAATGAGAGGCACAAACTAGACTCAGACCCTGCCCACAGTGAGCTCACAGACTACTGCAAGCAATAGATAATTGAATGCAACAACACAGCCACTCCAGTGTGACAGAGGCAGGATGCTTACCACAGAGCACAGAAGAGGCTGTGCTCCGGTCTCTGGAGGTGTGGGGGTAGCAAAGGGTGTGCTGGAAGAGGGAGCAGACAGACGCCCTGGCTGAGTCTGGAAGGTGAGGAGGGCTTGCCTTGGTAAGAAGACAGGGATTTCGGAACAGGAGAGGGGGCAGTGTGCACAGAAACATGGAGGTTTCAGCAGTTTTGCATTCCTGATGTGCAGAACTCACAGACAGGTGTAGTCAAAACATGAGGCTAGAAAGACAGGTAGAGGCCACGTGATGGAGGCCTTTGTCGGATTCGAGGTTTAACTTTATCCTAAGGCCAATGGGGTATGATTGGAGAATATTAAACAAAAGAGTGACATGGTAAAATTTGCATTTTAGACCAACCATGAAGGCGTATGAGTGGAGAATACATGGATCACAACTTAATAGCCACTTCTACCCTGCAAAGTGGGATGTTATTAACCTCATTTACACAGGTCCAGGCCAAGAAGCTATTCATCAGAGATTCCTCAGGGAGTGGAGAGGGGGCCCGTAACTTTAGAAATGGCTGAAAGTCTTCCCTGGAGAGGCTGCGAGAGCATGTTGCTACGTCTGTAGGGAGAATAGGAGTGCAGAGGTGGGCACCCACTAAGTTGCTGCTGAAGGACTTGGGTGCCACCAACACCCAGCTTTTCCCTGCAGTGTTCCTGCCTGCTGTCTGGGCCCCAAGGGTGAAGTCTGCTTGAGTATTGGGTAACCCTCCCCCAAGATAGACAGGGCTGCCTGTGATCCCTCCTTCCTGCTTCCCCCTAGCACTGGACCGATGAGTTTCTCCAGTGGAACCCTGAGGACTTTGACAACATCACCAAGTTGTCCATCCCCACCGACAGCATCTGGGTCCCGGACATTCTCATCAACGAGTTGTGAGTATTGTCATCAGATGCTTAGGAGCTGGGGACAAGATCACTGCTGCTGCTTTGGAATGTCCCACCCAGAGCTGCAGCCTGTAGGTATAGTCAGCGGGCGCCCACACAACCCTCTGTCTGTCTTTCTTTCACTCCAATTTTTCTCTTTAAAAAATCCTCTTTTTCTGTGCCTAATGTTGAAATTCTGTACCTAGTCCAAAGGCTCCTGTCACGGGGAAAGAAGCCAGTGAATGAATTCACACTGAGTTATAATAGCCTAATGAGGACAGCTGCGTTTTTAGAGAGGACAGTAATGTTTCATAAGGGAATGAAGCCACTGCTGCTGGTCACAGGGGGGGTTCAAGGCTGGAGGACACGCTCAAACCTCCCAAATTACACATGTGTCTGATGGGCCAAAATGTGCTCCTCCAACACAGAGTAGGTCCCAGAGCCTTTATTCCCAGGAGTCAAAGTCTGGTCTATTTGGTTCTCCCCATCCCCATCCTGCAGGTTCATTCAGGGTGCACAAGCTGCGTTTCTGAATTCCAGAACAGGGAAGATGGCTGGGGCAGATGGATAGAAAAGTCCAGAGCCCTCCAACCAGCACCCAGTGCATCGCCCAGCCCCAGGGTGCCACTGACATTTTCCCAAGGCAGGAGGTTGACCTTGACCTCACTCCCCTGCCCTCTGTAGCTCAGGCTGGAGGGATTCTGGGAAATCTCAGTTTCCAGCTGGATTTCCAGTCTCAACAGTGAAGTCATCTTTGTCTTGATTCTATGTCTCAACCTGGTCCCACTTAGAACCCCAGGCTCCTCCTACTCTGGGCCACAGTGGTTACTCTGGAGGACCTACGGGTGCAAGATCAGCCAAGAGAGTAGGATGAAGTCTTGGGGATTCTCATTTCAAAGAAGTTCTAGGAATGGGATACACAAACAAGCCAGTCAAGATGGAATGTTGGGTTCTGTTCTCCCCAAGAAGCCTGCCTGTCGGCACAGGGCTGACGGTCCTGGGATGCAAGTGTTGCCTGGTCTGGGGCAACAGTGTAGGAGCAGCTCTCCACCACCTATTGCTTTTGGGTCCACGGGTCTTTCCCCTGACATTTGTGGCCAGGTAGCTAGGAGAAAAAAGGAGAAATACTATTTCCTGCTTGGCAGATACCCTTGACAGTGGCAGGTCAGGAAAGCTAAGATGGGAAGGTTGGGAAAACCCTAGCCAGACAGAACTGCCCAGGATGTGCTGCTACCTGTACCTGCCCTGAGTTTCTTTCCTCACTGGGTTGCTCTGAGACCTTCAGACTCCCAGGGCACCTGCCTCTTGTGCCCCCTAACTGACCCCTCTTCCCTGGCCAGCGTGGACGTGGGGAAGTCTCCAAATATCCCGTATGTGTATGTTCGGCATCACGGTGAGGTCCAGAACTACAAGCCCCTCCAGGTGGTGACCGCATGTAGCCTGGACATCTACAACTTCCCCTTCGATGTGCAGAACTGCTCGCTGACCTTCACCAGCTGGCTGCACACCAGTGAGTACGTGGGCTTCGGGGGCCCCAGGGAGACCCGAGGGAGCAGCACTCCCAGGATGCCATCCCCCTTATCCAACTTACTACCACTGATCTTAAAGGCTCCGAACCTCTGCTCCTCGGCCTCCAAATGTTCCCCTTGCTGCCTCTCTTGTTGCCATGAGGGTTTAATGACACAGTGTGAACTGGCTACAAGATGCTCAGGAAGGGACAATTCTCTTCCAGTATCTCAGGAAGGCCCTGGCACTGAATCTCTCAGATCCACTTACCTCTCCTCACTCGCCGGCTGAGTCACCCCCATCTCCTGCCCACATTTCTGCATCAGCCTCTGGTCTCCCCCTATTTGTTTTTTCCCTCTCCAATGCATGATCCTCACAGAAGACAGTGAGATCTTAGTAAAATGCAAATCTGACTGTGTCACTTAAAACCCTCGATGGCCTCCTGGCTGTCCTGAGACACAAATCCAGCAGGCCAACAGGGCTGGCCCTGCGTCAGCCTACCACTCTGGCCTCGCCTGCTGCGCCTCAGCTGCCTTGCTTTGGAGCCCCCGAGCCCCGAGCCCCGAGCCCTGTTCTTTTTTCCTCTATCACATGCTATTTCCTCTCCTGGGCTGCTTTGCTGCCCTCCTTCCTCTCCCCAACACATCGTACCTGGCCAACCTCTCTACTCACCCCTCTGGTCACAGCCTAAGTGTCAGCTCCTCAGTTTCCCCCCTTGTCTCCCCGGTTAGGCTACCCTGTTGCCCAATATTACCACACTGTTCTTCCCCCCGTCTCCGTCACGCTTGTAAGTACTTGTTCAATGTTCACTTCCCTCCTAGATATACATTTAAGAGGGCAGGGATGTGATTGCTTGCTCACCATTAGATTCTTAATTCACTGCCTGGTACCAGGGAAGGTGCTCAGCAGATTTTACATAGTGGATGAATGTGAGGTGTTCATGGGGGCCGCGGAGGTGCTCACGAGGGCCAGGGAGGTGTGCGCCACCCTGCTGGAAGCGGGCATCTTCCATTTCTGTTCCAATTTATCCATTACATTAGACTTCAATTATGATAGTGACACCCAACTTCCTTGACCAAAAGCCAAACTACAGATGAGGCTAACACCTCCTTTGATCTCTACCCTCAATCTCAAACTTTTTTTTCAGACAGAGTCTCACTATGTCGCCTTCAGTAGAGTGCTGTGGCGTCTTAGCTCACAGCAACCTCAAACTTTTGGGTTCAAGCAATCCTCTTGCCTCAGCCTCCCAAGTAGCTGAGACTACAGGCACCTGCCACAACACCCGGCTAGTTTTAGAGACAGGGTCTTGCTCTTGCTCAGGCTGGTCTTGAACTCCTGAGTTCAGGCAATCCACCCTCCTTGGCCTCCCAAATGCTGGGATTACAGGCGTGAGCCACCACACCTGGCCACAATCTCAAACTCCTCATCAACAACTCCCTACAATAAGTGTTAACCACTTTTGTCAGAATAAACTTCAAATAGTGCACAATATTTTTCCAGATCCTTCTCTATGCTTTTATATCCACACATGCCTGTGTGCATACACACACATACGTGTCTATGGAAAATACATGGAAAATACATGTCTTATGAGTTTTTGTTTTACATAAATGTTATATTCTATGCCCTATCACACACTCCAACTTGATTCTGTTTACTCAGCAACACCTCTTGGGCATTTTTCTAAGTTAGCGCATATTTAGATCTTCCTCATATATTTTAGCTGCTACAGAACATCTCCTAATGTAGGATGCATCCTAGCTTCTTAAGCATTTTCCTGATTGATGGATATTTACATCTTTTCTAATATTTGGCTGCAATAGGCACCCCTGGTGCATTTTCTCTAGAGCAGATACTAAGACGTTTGCTTATTTTGCTAATTCACTTTTAAAGACAGGCAGTGTCATCAAGGCAAAGGAGAAGACTGTTGACTTCTGCTTATCTCTAAAATGGGTGATGCAGAAGGGGTGTGTGTCTCTGGGGAGGGAAGAGAGAGCACTTTCTAATGAAGGCTTTGTGTGGTTCTTTGCACTGTGCTGTGTGTTTTCATCCAAGACTTCACTTGCGCTCACTGCAGCCCCGTGAGGTGGGTATGATGGGTAGTGATTCCTCATTTTATAGCTGAGGACGCTGAGGCTGAAGATAGAGGGCCAAGGCTTGAGGTCAAGCCTCCCTGGGTGGCCATGCATCTGTGTGGCACCATCCTGGGGTCCATTCTCCCTCAGTCCAGGACATCAACATCTCCCTGTGGCGTTCACCGGAAAAGGTGAAGTCGGACAAGAGCGTGTTCATGAACCAGGGAGAATGGGAACTGCTGGGCGTGCTGACCCAATTCCAGGAGTTCAGTATGGATAGCAGCATCTACTATGCAGAGATGAAGTTCTATGTGAGTGGGGTAGATGTGGGTAAGATGGTGACTAACGCCTCTAGACCCCCACACCCAGGTGGACTGAATGGGGCACACTGGGAAGAACTTCCATAGCCCCTTTCAACTACAGGGTCCCGCACAACCCCCGGGACTTCAGTGGCGTAGATGTGGACACTGAGCTGAATGTCCTTTTACTTATCCTGAAGAGCCACAAGCCTGATTGAGAGGCAGGACATGGGAGTCTGCCCATTTCCTCCTCTGAGAAATTCTAGCTGTATGTCCCACAAAGCAGTGGTGTCTGGGCTTGGGGGTAGCCCCTGGGGGTGCAGCCTGTCTGCCCCAGGCTCCCCACAAGTGCCTCTCCCCGTCCCAGGTGGTCATCCGCCGGCGGCCGCTGTTCTATGTGGTGGGTCTGCTGCTGCCCAGTATCTTCCTCATGGTCATGGACATCATGGGCTTCTACCTGCCCCCAGACAGTGGGGAGAGGGTGTCCTTCAAGATCACGCTCCTCCTGGGCTACTCTGTCTTCCTGATCATTGTGTCTGACACGCTGCCGGCCACTGCCATCGGCACTCCTCTCATCGGTAAGGCCTGTTCTGAATGAAGAGCTCCCGCTGGGGAGAAGCTGGCCCTCCCACCTCCTGTGTGTGTGTCTTCCCGCCCCGGCGCGCGCAGGTGTCTACTTCGTGGTGTGCATGGCCCTGCTGGTCATCAGCTTGGCCGAGACCATCTTCATCGTGCGGCTGGTGCATAAGCAGGACCTGCAGCAGCCCGTGCCGGCCTGGCTGCGGCGCCTGGTGCTGGAGAGGATTGCCCAGCTCCTCTGCCTTGGGGAGCAGACAACCTCCCGGAGGGCCCCCACCACCTCCCAAGCCACCAAGGCTGATGACCGCTCAGGTGAGAGAGAGGAGGGGAGCGTCCCACACAGAGGGCTGCCTCTGTCCTGTGTGCAGGTATGGTAGGAAGTCTCTGGAGGGCGAGGCCTGCCAGAAAGCCTGGGCAGGGGCTGGGAACTGGGTGCTGTCCTGCCTTATTGGGAGGGGAAGACTTTGGTCATGGGCGTCCATCCTGACCCTTTCCTCACTTTCATAACCTCTCATTAACCTGGGTGTGGACAAAGAGGGTAGGAGTCCCAGAGGTCGAGCAGCATGTCAGGAGTTGAGCCTCTGGCCTGAGACTGCCCTGTCCCCGAGGTGGACCCATGAGCGAGGGCAAATAGATACCCTGTGGACAGTTATTACCCTGCTTGCCTCACATGGTTAAATGGTGCAGCTGGGATTTCTGAAGCCCTCTTATTTTTAATAGCTCAGTGACCAGACTCCTTAGAATTTCACCATAAAGCAGAGAAACGGAGGCTCTGGGACACATCAGTGTGTGTTCATGCCTCCTGAAGGATCGTCACACCTCCATTTGTTATTGGTGGTGGTGGCGGCTGGTTGGTTGATCAACTGAGCGGTTTGTGTCAGGCACATGCAAACCCCTTTCTGGGCATTATCACATGTGATACACATGGCTGCCCAAGAGGATTCTTATTCCCATTTTTCAAACGCTGAAGCAGAGGCACAGAGAGGTTAAATAGCTTGTCTAACCCACAGGAACTATTGGAACCGTGACTTGATCCCATCTGACTCTAAGTCTCTGTTCTTAACCACCCCTCTCCTCTCTACTCTCTTTCCTCCTTCCTCCTGGCTAGAGCCAGGTCTTTAACCTGAGACTTTTAACTAAGACCATCTCACCATGAGTTAGTGTTCTAATCCACCGGCCTAAAGCCTAATTTTACTTGGTGACGGTAGCCATATCTGAAGGTGTATTGTCTGGTCTGGGACTCAGAGTCAAGGAGAGAAGGGCGGTGCCATCCAGACAGCAATCCCCTTCTCAGGCAATATGGCACAGCTGGGAAAGCAGTGGAGTGGGGTTCAGATTCCTGGGCCTTGGTGGTTTCACCATTAAATGATGCTCCAACTATGTGACCACAGGCAGTCTCAGCCTCTCTCAGCTTCAGCTCTACCGTATAGAAAGTGGGGATGTGATCACTTCTACTCTGCCCCTCTTCCTGGGCTATTGTGAGGCTCAAATAAAATAACGGATATCAGATTACCGGGGAAAGCCCACAGGTTGAAAAAATATGTACAGGAAGGAGAACCTCGTGATATTAGGGATCTGCGGAAGAGGTGGAGGTGGTGACTGAGGCCGGGGACACAGGGACCCTCAACCATATTGCCTCTTTATAGTTTAATTTGCATGGTAGGTTTGCAAATATGTAAGTGACTCTCTCTAAGTTTTATGTTTGAAGTCGTTCCTAACAAAAATTTCTGGCTCGGCACCTATAGCTCAGTGAGTAGGGCACCAGCCACATATATCGAGGCTGGCAGGTTTGAGCCCGGCCAGGGCCTGCTAAACAATAACAACTGCAACAAAAAACAGCCAGGCATTGTGGGGGGTGCCTATAGTCCCAGCTACTTGGGAGGCTGAGGCAAGAGAATCACTTAAGCTCAAGAGTTTGAGGTTGCTGTGACGCCATAGCACTCTATGGAGGGTGACAAAGTGAGACTCTGTCTCAATTAAAAAAAATTTTTTTTCTGCAGGCCACAGAAACAAAAGGGACAGTGTTCAGGCCACCCATGGTCCCTCTCCCTTATCAATGCTCTGCCCCTCTTTCAGCCACGGAAAACCACTGTGGCCATTTGGGAGGATCTCTGGACTTGGAGAAGAACCCTAGGGGCAGAGGCAGCCCCGTCCCACCCCCACGGGAGGCCTCACTGGCCGTGAGGGGGCTGCTGCAGGAACTGTCCTCCATCCGGCACTTTCTGGAGAAGCGGGATGAGATCCGAGAGGTGGCCCGGGACTGGCTGCAGGTGGGCTCCGTGCTGGACAAGCTGCTCTTCCGAATCTACCTCCTGGTGGTGCTGGCCTACAGTGTCACCCTGGTCATGCTCTGGTCCATTTGGCAGTATTCTTGAGCGGGTACAGTCCAGCCAGGGAGGAAAGCACGAGGCTGCTTAGGATGGGGATGGGTGATTTCTGCTTAGGGATGCCAGGGACATCTTCAAAACACAGACACAGTCCCATCCCCTGTTTCCAACGTTAAGTCATCTCGGCAATGCTGAACCCTATCCCCCCCTCAAAAAAAAAAAAAAAAACCTTTATGCTCAAGGCCCTTCCATCCTTTTCCAACCTTCAACTACTCATTGTGGCTTTAAAGCATGCTATCTTAGATCAGGGGAAACCCAAGCACTCCTGAACTTTACTTATCTATCTATGAAACCTAATTTCCCCATTTCTGAATGAGGCACTTTGGAATTCTGCTCATCTGCCCCCACTTTGTTTTCAGGTTGAAATTAAAGTCAACTCTTTACCACCATAGGGCCTGATAACTCTGCCCTGGGTTTATGCAGTCCCAATGTCTCCTTCTTCACCTCATTTGTGGCCACCTCTCTGAGCACTCATTGTCCATCAGATGGTGGGGGTAAGAAAAAGCAATTAACACCATGGTACTCTACTGAAGGTGACATAAGTGAGACTCTGTCTCAAAAAAAGAAAAGAAAAAATAAAAGAAAAGAAAAGAAAAGAAAAGAAAAGAAAAGAAAAGAAAAGAAAAGAAAAGAAAAGAAAAGAAAAGACCGAAACTCTCTTCTGGACCATTTGTCAGCAGCTTTGGGAAAAGATCGGATAGACAGAAGAAGGGGTTTGAAGTTACTGGTAGAAATGAAATTTAGGAATTATCTATAGATTCAGTTGTTTGGTATTTTCTGGCCCAGGGATCTGGGAGGTGACCAAATGGTAGCTGTTATGCAGAAGAAACAAAAGGAGGTTGGATTTAAGGTGTGTCAGGGCCTTCAACACTCAGCAAAGACAGGAGGGAGGAGAAAGCTCAGTTCTGCAACCCCCTGGAAAGAAGCTGGAAGGGCCCACAGTCCTGCTACCATTCCAGGCTTGCCATCTCTCAGGGCAGCTGGAAGCAAACCCTGTCTCTGCTGGAGTATCTTGCAATGCAAGACAAGAACTTCAGCACCATGGTCAGCACCAGGTGGTTTGGTGTTTGGAAAATACCAAGAAAGTCAAGGCTTGGATTTACTATTTTGTTTGGAAAAATTCAGTAGTCAGCCCCTGGTGAGTCTACCGGAAAGCAGGAGCACAAGGGAGTCAGCCAGGGGAATGGTCTTTGGTCTTGTGCCTCATATCCTGGCTCCCTCTCCCAACACCCCAACTCCATTGCCATCCACCTAATACCATTTGGATCCCACCAAGGGTGACGTGGCTGAGCATCTACACTCTATGAATGAGGCTTTCTCTGGTTCTTTCAGTCTTGTTGGTCTCAGACCAAAGACCTTATCCCTCCCCTGTTCTGGGGCTGCCTGTCACTCTGAGGAAGGCGTGGTGCAGAGGTATTAAGTCCTGCCAGGCTAAAGGGAATGAACCCAAAAGGTATGTCTGGGAGGAGTTTTAACATTTTCACCATCTCCACAGGCGCTCCAGGCTAGTCAAGTACAAGACTCTGGGGGTGGGGGTGGGGGGATTCAACCTGTTTTCTTTGCTGCCACACATTTGAAGAATAAGAGTTGTCATGATACACACAGAAAATACACAAACAAAAAGGTGGAGATTATATCCTTTACACTTACCTGGATGGAGTTGAAATACATTTTTCTTAGTAAAGTATCTCAAGAATGCAAAAATAAATATCCAATGTACTCCATACTAATATGAAATAAACATGTAAATAATTACATGCTCATAAAAATAATAAAACACTAATATAGTCCAGTTTGGGGGCAGAGGAAGAGGGAGGGGAGGATGTTTGGCAGGAGGGAGGACATGGGGTGACATCTCACCTAATGTGCATGTTGTGAGGGTGTATATAACACACGCCCTGGGTGAGGGGCTCTTCTACAAATGGAACTTTACCCTGGAAGTGAGAACAATGTAACCTCTAAAAATTGTACCCTCATATTAATTTGGAAAAAAGAAAACAAATTCTAAACAAAAAGAAGAAAAAAAATACACAAACACTAATGAAAGTTGATGAGCAAAAGAAAAGGTCTATATACTTTTCACTATATCTGACACCATAGTTAAGCAAAATTGTCCTCAAATAATCTGCATGTGGCCTGTGGGCCACAGGTTGGGCAGCCTTGCGTATAGTATGTAACAACAGAAACTACACTATACACATTTCCCTGGCCCCAAATGCTGCAATTCTATAATTGTCCATAAATCATCCAGGAGGCTTGATACAGGGCAGAACCGTGGGTTTGGAGATTCACGTCCAAAAGAACCTAGAGGCTAAGGCAGGTGCTTATCTGGTTTAGCTTCTTGCGGATTTTCTCCCCCCAATTCCCAACATGCAGAAAGAACCCACTGTCCAGCTGGCCCATTTTTCCTAAGGTGAATAGGGAATGAGATTTCTCTATTTTTGAAATTAGTTATTAGAGATTAGTTAGGGATTTTGTATTTATTTTTGTTGTGTTGATGGGTAGGGATCAGGATTTCTCAGCAAAAAGGAAGATATTTGGGATTGAGGGTTGATCCCCACTTATAATTGTTGCCTCCTACTGAGCCGAGACGAGCTGAAGGTGGGGATTGCTTATCACTCCTCCCTCGGGATGGACCCCGCAGCCCTTATACTGGAGCCTCATCTTAGAACCGAAGCCCCACTCCACTAGGACTTGCTTAGGCCAGCCACGCTGTTAGGTGATTCTCGTGTCTCAGGACAGAGTAATAAAAAGGTGGCCAGTCTGGCACTGCGAACACACCACTGGTCAGTAAGTGGGTGGCTATTGGCGAAGTGTCCAACCAAAGAGCTAGTAAGACACCAATCACGCCATTGATTATCCGTCTCCCCCACTCCACCCTTCACCCACAATTAATGGGGCGACAGAGCCCAGCATCAGGGCAGCCAATTAACCACCTTGAGAATGAGCCGTGACATGTAACCTCTTCTGCTCCAGTAGCTACAGCCAATCAGCTCATTGATCTAGCATCTGGGTTGTGCTGCCCAGAGGTGGGAAACTGAGGCTCAGGGCCAGAGACTCCCCCAGTACACTAAGTCCTGCCCATGTGCACCAATCTCGGCCTTGGCTGCTTCTGGGGTATGGGAGCTTCCCTTCCACCTGTTACACCTTCCAGAACCTGCTCTCTCCCCTCCTCTTGCCACTTCAGCTCTGTGCCTCTCATGCTTTCCTGAGCAGAGAAGACCAGAAACATGCATGTCTTCATAAGTGTTTCTGAGAAACCTGCCCATTCTCTTCCTCCCTCCTCTCCTTTCCCCCAGCCTTCTCTATTCCCTTACAAACACTCCCAGTTCTGTCTCCTTTTCCCATCGACCCTGCTTTCCAAAGCTGTCATTTCTACTAGAAAGATTCTATTGAAGGCATTGAAAGTGCCCAGTGGAAGGCCTGCAGCCCTCTGTGACTCCATGACCCGCCCTGCTTCAAAGCCGTGGAGTCAGCTGCTGCCACCCAGGAGGGGGCTGCCTTTCCTCCTAAGGAAACCCGAGCTCAGCTCTCAGGGATGCCTGTCAGGAGTGGACACTTGTGGTCCAGGCAGAGTGGCTGATCTCAGAAGCCAGGATACGCACTTAGTGAAGATACCCTTAAGAGAATACGGGAGGAACAGTTGCCTGAGGGGTAGAGAAGGGGGAAAGAGCTCAGAGAGGTGTGGTTCAGCATTCACCAGCCAGATTCTCCCCCCTCCCCCAGCCTCGAAATCAATACATTTTGCATCTAATCTAATAACAGAGATTTAAGGAGGGGATAATGCGAGTGGAGCCGCCAGGCCTTTGTCGCTTCTTTCATGCAGCAGCTGGGGCCCATTATCCGGGGACAATGCCCTGTGCTAATCATTCCCTCTCTTCCCCCTCCCAGAGGGTGTGGGGAGGGATGGTGGGCGAGAGAGGGCAACTCCTTCCTGAAGTGGAGGGGAGTGGTGGTGTGGAAAGGGGGAGATGAAGTCGAGAAAGGTCTGGATGGTTCCCACAAAATTGTCTTGACTTGATACCAACTCATTGGCCACCCCTGTGGCCACACCGCACACCCTGACCACTGTGAAACTGGGGGCATCCTACCAACACCCATGAACAGCAGGCAATTAACTATCAGCTGCAGTACCAGTGCAGAGAGTTGAGTTTTTTTGTTTGTTTTTTTTCTTTTTTCTAACTTGGTCCTCTATAATTTAAGCTATCCTATTGAGGCTGGTGATTGGCCAGCCCTGACTGTCATGGTGAGAGAATTAAACCCCAGTTTTAGGCACCAAGAATACCCCTCTCTGAAACAGAAGTCTACTTCACATCCCCTCTCTCTCCTCCATCTGGAGGTTAGACTGAAGGAAGAACTTTCTGATGATGCTATTCCTAATAGGACACTGGGAGTCTGAAGGGGAAGGAATGGAATCTTGTTTTCCAGAAGCCTTTCAAAAGAAAACTTCATCTGTCTAGGTTGGGAAGGAGCAGACCACGGAGGAGAAATCTGCCTCAATTTCCCATCAGAGCTTCAGCTGGGAGGGAGCCCGGAGCTGGAACACCTGAAGCCCAGCCACCCTCCTTCCTTTCCTACAACATATTTTTTTACTTTTTTTTTTTGAGACAGAGTCCCACTATGTTGCCCTCATTAGAGTGCTGTCATGTCACAGCTCACAGCAACCTCTAACTCTTGGGCTTAAGCGATTTTCTTGCCTCAGCACCCACCACAATGTCCGGCTATTTTTTGGTTGCAATTGTTTAGTTGGCCTGGGCCGGGTTTGAACCCACCACCCTCTGTGTATGTGGCTGGCGCTGTAACCACTGTGCTACAGGTGCTGAGCCCCTGCAACATACTTTTTGAGGGCAATATAAGAGTACCATGTGGATTGGGGGCCCTCGACACAGGTTAAGCTGTGGAAACTCAGCCAAGTACTTAACTACTCTGTGCTTCAATTTTCTTCCCTGTTAAATAGGGGAGAAATACATTAGCACCCGGCTGGCAAGCGCTGTGGGATCACACTCCCCAAATGGGGCAAAAACCCAGGAAATGATGAGGCTGAGTCAGAGAGAGGCCTAGTGGCACATCTGCCCTTCCTAGATGGTTCACATCCCATTCTGAGTGGGCAAGAACCACTCCTAGGGGACAGTAGAGGAGGGGACTTTATCCTTCCTGTCCCCATCCAAAGCTGGCAGGGTGAAATGAACTGGTCACCTACCATAAGGCCAGAAGGGGCTGAATGCAGACCTCTGTGTTCTGTACCTTCTGGCTCTTTTGCTCTCATGTCTACCCCCTCCTTCACCCCTGCATATACAGAGCTTCTTTGCACAGAGTTCTTCCCTAAAGTCACAACTTTGAGTCCTGCTCTGGGAATGTGTCTAGGGTACTGGCCACTTTGGGCAGCCCATCCTGATCCTGGCTGTGTCTCTCCCAAGCAATGTCACCTCCTGTGTCCCTGGGCCTCTGCAAAGAGAACTAAACTCTTGGCAGAGAGTCGCATCATGAGTATGACAGCTGAGACTATAGGAACCTGGGAATTCACTTGCACGTGCCTGGGAGAACGTCACTCAAGACTCAAAAAGAGCTATCAATCGTCAGGACCGCCATGACACGTCCATCTTTGACCAAAGGCGGCCACAACCCTGCTTTCTAGATGCTGTCCACAAGGTGGCAGCAAAGTCTAGAAGTTCTACAGAGGGGTCTTTAGGAAACATTTTACTACCCCCTACTCTGCCCCCATCCTCAATAAAGACCCCCATTCTTCTCCAGGGGCCTTTGAAGCCTCATTTCCTTCAAGGCCAATCCTTTGGGCCAATCCTAAAGCTTATGTTCCAGAGGGCATTGTCCCCTGTTCTGACGCTCTGGCAGAAGTTGGCCCACAGCGCCCTGCCCCAACGTACACCTATGTCCCTGCTGGTCCCCGAGGAACTGAGCCTCCTGCCTGTGTGCTCGCCCTGGACCTCACACTTAGCTGGTTGCTCCAGCTGGTCCCCTTTCTGCTCAGGTGATGAAGATATTGATGATTGATGGCAAAGAGAGCTGTTTCTACCCCAAACTCATACATACAAGGCCCAAGAAGGACTCTCTGCCCATGTCTCTAAGCCCACCCCACAATGGCTTCAAAATGTTCCTCAAAGACCCCAGGAGAGAAGGGTGAGAGTGAGGTGCTGCCCAGAGCAAAGCTGGGTAAAGGGTTCCAGGGGGCCAGGACATGGGGAGTTGCTCACTGCTCCAGGAGCTCTGAGGGAGGAAGCTGGTCCTCAGTAGCATTTTGGTGACCTGATTTCTTCACCCATCCTGAGGCACACCTGTAACTTCGCTGCTGCCACCTGCTAGCTATGTGCGTTAGTTTCCTGCTGCAACAAATCACTGACTTAAAACAGAGATTTTTTTATCTTATGTGCAAAGTCCAAAATGGGTTGACAGGCTGTGTTTCTTCTGGAAGAGGAGAATGTGTTTCCAGGAGAGAATGTGTTTTCTTGCCTTTTCTGGATTCTGGAGGCTGCCTGTGTCCCTAACTCAGAGGCCCTTTCTACATCTTCAAAGCCAAGAGCAAAACACCTTCAACTCTCGCTCTTGCTCACCCTCTCTCTCTCTCAGTTACACTTTTCTTTACACTTGTCCTTCTCTGATTCTCCAACTCTCTTTTTCCTTTATAAAAACTTTTGCAATTATAATGGGCGCCCATCTGCCTAATCTAAAATAATCTCCTCATCTCAAAGTCCTTAAATTAATCACATCTGTGAAGTCCTTGCTTCTTGGACATGCTCACAGGTTCCAGGGCTCAGGAATTGGGCACTCTTCAGGGCAAGGTCACTCTGCCTATTACTCTGTGAGATCTTGCCTCACTTCTCTGTACCTCTGTTTCCTCATCTGCTAAATGGACATAATAAAAGCAGCTACCTTATGGATTGTTGTGAGGATTAAAAGTGCCAAATATAAGTAGATGGTCTAGTATAAGGTAAAAATGGTTGACACTTTTTTTTTTTTTTTTTTTTTTTTGTTGGAGACAGAGCCTCAAGCTGTCACCCTGGGTAGAGTACTGTGGCATCACAGCTCACAGCAACCTCCAACTCCTGGGCTCAAGCGATTCTCCTGCCTCTGCCTCCCAAGTAGCTGGGGCCACAGGCACCCACCACAACGCCCAGCTATTTTTTGGTTGCAGCCATCATTGTTGTTTGGCAGGGCTGGGCTGGATTCGAACCCACCAGCTCAGGTGTATGTGGCTGGCACCTTAGTTGCTTGAGCCACAGGCGCCGAGCCAATGGTTGATACATTTTAACCATGGTTTTATTATTGCTCTTATGATAAATCTGGAAGCCTACTGCACAGCAAAGTTGAGGTATGGTCCATCAAATACTCATTTAATTAAAACTATAAAGAACTAATACTTCTATTAGGCAACATTCATTTGTGCAAATGCTTTATCGTAATGACTATTGAGCCACTTTATAAGTTCAGGAGAAGGGAATAGAAAATCAGAATCATGGAGGCAAGGATTCCAGGCAAGAGAGAGAGAGGGTCAGGCCAGGGATGGAGCTGTCCTTTCTTTCAGCCCACCCCCATCCCTGACATTCAGGGTCTGCTCACTTCCCGGGGAGAGAGGAGCTTAGAAGGTGGTAAGGGCTTCTTGGAACAAGAGGTGTTAAGTATAGAATGGGGTATAGAATCATTCCCTCAGATGCCCTTAAGAGAGACTCCTTTTCTAGATCCATCTTCCTTGTCCAAGATAGGATGGAGAAGCAGGAGATGAATGGGGTAACTCCAGAAATCTTGCCAGCTTCCAGCCTAGGAAATCCTGCCTTTCCATCTAGGTGACACCTAATGATGGGATCAGGCTGCAGCTTGGGCCACCCACTGTGCTTTTCACCCAAAGACTCACTTTTCTGGTTCTCACTAATGAAACTCAAATCCACATGGGCTTGTCATTGGACTTCAAATTCCCACTAGAGGTTGGTTCACACCCCAAAGTCTCCTGGACATCCAGCCAGAGCAAAGCAAGACCTCATCCCTCCTACAAATAGAAAAATTAGCAGTATGTAGTGGTGGGTGCCTGTAGTCCCAACTACTTGGGAGGCTGAGACAGCAGGATTGCGTGAGCCCAGGAGTCTGAGGTTGCTGTGAGCTAGGCTGAGGCCATAGCACTCTAGTCCGGGGGACAGGGTGAGATGCTGTCTCAAAAAAACAGTTCTCCTGGAGTGAGGGGCTGGGGCACTTCTACTTTCTCCACACCCAGCAAGTGTGCTCTCTCAACACCCTCCCAGCTTCTTTACTCCCACAATAATTGTGATTCCCGCGTTCATTGTTGGGTGGTTTGTTCAGCATTGTCCCCAGCCTCTAAGTCCTGGAGGCAGGTATTTCATAGGCCCCACCACTCACACCGTGTCTGGCACAGAGCCCACGCCTGGCGTTTAATGAGCGAAATCCTTGAAGGAACCATGGTGGGGGACAGGGACATGGGACGTGCAGAGGGAAAATCACTCCTCTGCTATCACTGTCACTGCCAGTTTGGGCAGGAAGCAGAGGCAGCTGAGAGGGCACTGGGGGTGGGAGGCTGGGAGATGGCCTTGAGGAGACTGAGTGGCCACTACACTACAAAGCCCTAAAGTTATTTCCTCGGTGAACATTCTCAGAAATCCTGTAAGAAAACAAATCGTCTCCCCCTGGAATATCCACATTGTGCTACAGCTGGTTTGGGGCTGTGTCTGCCAAAATCGTGAGCTCCTGCAGCACAGCCTTGACTGTGTTTTACCCAGCGCCATATCCAGGGCTGGACACTGTGCTGGACATAGTGTAGAATTATAATAACAAGGGGCGTGGCAGCACGGATCCTACTGAAGCCATTTGTCTTTTAAGATGACCATAAAATCTTTCATCCAAAGCAAGGCATTTATGTCATGAAAAGGGGGGTGTTAATGATAATTCTGCATGGACGGCATCTCGTCACCCTACTTCTTTAGCTTCTCCCTAGCCTGTGTCCTCCGAGCAGCCCGAAGCCCCAGCTGGCTGCGCTGTGATCTTCCAATCCCTGTGAATTCGTGGGCCTGCTGCTAGAGTCCAGAGATCTCTGGCTAGGGAGGTGCGGAGAGGCCTTGGCATGGCCCTTTGTCCACTGTGGGGTCATGGCTTTCCTCCTAAGGTCACCTCTGAGGTCAGAGGGATTTCCTGTGGGGTCACAGGTCAAATGCCGCATGTTCTTAACAGAACTAGGAGGACACTTAGCCTGGCCTCTGCCCTCCCCTCCCCCAGGAAGAAGGATGGGCTGATTCTGGAGCAGGAAACAGTCACCAAGAGGGTCAGGAGCCCTCACCCGCAGGCCAGGAGGAGCTCTGAGGGCTTCCTGCCCCCACCATCGGAACGACATGGTTCTGGCAACTCCCTCCACTGTAACCAGGAGATGTCCTTGTGTGGGGGTGTGGAAGGGGTGGGGAGCAGTGTAGAGGGGGTGCCACTGGCAGCAGGGACATGCTCTAGGAGGCTGAAAGGTGGCAGGCAGGGCTGGATTGACGAGGGATCCCCAGATAAACCATTGCCTTAAAAGTCTACTTCTCTATAATAATCCCATCTGTAGAGGAGAAACCCGCACGCTCCCCTGAAGAGTAAAGAGAAAGAATTAAATACAATTGTTGCTAACAGGGGGAATAGATTTGGGTCTCTCCAGAGCATTCTGACTCCCTGGGGGTTCCTGAGCTCATTGGGGGATTCCCAGAGTTTGAGAGTGAACAGAACCCTCCCTGGGGACAGGCTAGATCTAAGCTGCAGCCCTGTTAAGTAGCCTAATGTCAGAGAGATGGTGGGAAATAGGGAAGGGTAAGAAGTCCTCCCCTGAAGGTCTGCTGTGGTTGGTGCTTGTGGGATGTTGGATCAGCCTCACATCTCCTGTAAGTATCTGGAGATCCAACTTTAGAGTGCTGCTGTGTCAGGTTGCACAGGTTGTGTACTGCACAACCCTGAGGGCACCACTTACCTGGACTTTGATGTGAGTGGGGCCCCTGGACCTATGCCACTTCGGAAGCTTTCATTGTGTGTACAGTCCCTCTACCTAAAATGTCATTGGCAAGTCCCTATTCAACGTATAGATCCAATTCAGACTTCATCTCTGCTGTGAAGTCTTGGTGACTCCTTCTCTGGGTGTCCGTCATACATACACTGCTGTCCTGTGACTTACTACATGGCAACCCGGTGGTCTGTTTAAGTGTTTGTCTCAGAATCTTTGTTTTTTAATTTTTTATTATTATTAAATCATAGCTGTGTACATTAATGCGATCATGGGGCACCATACACTGGTTTTATAGACCGTTTGACCCATTTTCATCACACTGGTTAACAGAGCCTTTCTGGTATTTTCTTACTTATTGTGTTAAGACATGTATCTTCTACATTTACCAAGTTTCACATGTACCCTTGTAAGATGCACCGCAGGTGTAATCCCACCAATCACCCTCCCTCCGCCTATTCTCCCCCCCTCCCTCCCCTCCCTTTCCCCCTTCCCCTCCCTCCCCCTTTCCCCTATTCTTAGGTTATAACTGGTTATAGCTTTCATATGAAAGCCATAAATTAATTTCATAGTAGGGCTGAGTACATTGGATACTTTTCCTTCCATTCTTGAGATACTTTACTAAGAAGAATATATTCCAGCTCCATCCATGTAAACATGAAAGAGGTAAAGTCTCCATCTTTCTTTAAGGCTGCATAATATTCC